>JABSTQ010002184.1:0-94000 GCA_013358835.2 Ixodes persulcatus | reverse complement strand
TGTTTCGAAGCATAACTGGACGTCTGTCGCCATTCACATGACCGAGGCCACTTGAGATAAGAATAACGTGGTTCAGCACTGCGGGCAGCTAACTCTAACTGCCAATGATCTGTTTCGAAGCATAAACTGGACGTCTGTCGCCATTCACATGACCGAGGCCACTCTGAGAATAAGAATAACGTGCGTCAACCTGCGGGCAGCTAACTCTAACTGCCAATGATATGTTTCGAAGCATAAACTGGACGTCTGTCGCCATTCACATGACCGAGGCCACTCTGAGAATAAGAATAACGTGTGTCAGCACTGCGGGCAGCTAACTCTAATGCCAATGATCTGTTTCGAAGCATAAACTGGACGTCTGTCGCCATTCACATGACCGAGGCCACTCTGAGATTAAGAATAACGTGCGTCAACACTGCGGACAGCTAACTCTAACTGCCAATGATCTGTTTCGAAGCAATAAACTGGACGTCTGTCGCCATTCACATGACCGAGGCCACTCTGAGAATAAGAATAACGTGCGTCAGCACTGCGGGCAGCTAACTCTAACTGCCAATGATCTGTTTCGAAGCATAAACTGGACGTCTGTCGCCATTCACATGACCGAGGCCACTCTGAGAATAAGAATAACGTGCGTCAACACTGCGGACAGCTAACTCTAACTGCCAATGATCTGTTTCGAAGCATAAACTGGACGTCTGTCGCCATTCACATGTCCGAGGCCACTCTGAGAATAAGAATAACGTGCGTCAACACTGCGGCAGCTAACTCTAACTGCCAATGATATGTTTCGAAGCATAAACTGGACGTCTGTCGCCATTCACATGACCGAGGCCACTCTGAGATAAGAATAACGTGCGTCAACACTGCGGACAGCTAACTCTAACTGCCAATGGTCTGTTTCGAAGCATAAACTGGACGTCTGTCGCCATTCACATGACCGAGGCCACTCTGAGAATAAGAATAACGTGCGTCAGCACTGCGGGCAGCTAACTCTAACTGCCAATGATCTGTTTCGAAGCATAAACTGGACGTCTGTCGCCATTCACATGACCGAAGCCACTCTGAGAATAAGAATAACGTGCGTCAACACTGCGGACAGCAAACTCTAACTGCCAATGATCTGTTTTGAAGCATAAACTGGACGTCTGTCGCCATTCACATGTCCGAGGCCACTCTGAGAATAAGAATAACGTGCGTCAACACTGCGGACAGCAAACTCTAACTGCCAATGATCTGTTTCGAAGCATAAACTGGACGTCTGTCGCCATTCACATGACCGAAGCCACTCTGAGAATAAGAATAACGTGCGTCAACACTGCGGACAGCAAACTCTAACTGCCAATGATCTGTTTTGAAGCATAAACTGGACGTCTGTCGCCATTCACATGTCCGAGGCCACTCTGAGAATAAGAATAACGTGCGTCAACACTGCGGGCAGCTAACTCTAACTGCCAATGATCTGTTTCGAAGCATAAACTGGACGTCTGTCGCCATTCACATGACCGAGGCCACTCTGAGAATAAGAATAACGTGCGTCAACACTGCGGACAGCTAACTCTAACTGCCAATGATCTGTTTCGAAGCATAAACTGGACGTCTGTCGCCATTCACATGTCCGAGGCCACTCTGAGAATAAGAATAACGTGCGTCAACACTGCGGGCAGCTAACTCTAACTGCCAATGATCTGTTTCGAAGCATAAACTGGACGTCTGTCGCCATTCACATGACCGAGGCCACTCTGAGAATAAGAATAACGTGCGTCAGCACTGCGGGCAGCTAACTCTAACTGCCAATGATCTGTTTCGAAGCATAAACTGGACGTCTGTTGCCATTCACATGACCGACAGGGACCCTTCTTTCCGATGGTTTCATGAAAGCTCTTACAATGAGGACTGCGAAGTTGCCTCTGAGAAGCTCAATATGTTTTTTACACGAGTCTGTCTTTGCCAAGGTAGACCAGAAAGATGATGGCAGACTCTGAAGAGCTCGTTCGCGGCTACGGCCTGGTATAATGCAGAGATAAACATACATCAGAAATGTAATTAGGCGGTTTGAGCTGTAGCTTGATTCAAACATTGTTGATTTTATTGTTATAAAGACAAATCATTCTGCCACTTGCATTCGGACCAAGATCAGGACATCTGAGTATTCGGTATGTTTTCAATTTTTGATTTAAACAAATATTTCATATATAAGAAAGCCACAATTCATGAAGCGGGAAGCTGCCCTTGCAATCAATTTTTATTGACATACTTTTCATCTTTTACAAATTATTAAACCAATGCTGCGATCCAATATTGTGGACACATTTCCTTCTAAAGTAAATTGGAAAAGTTGGTGCGTGTTTACTGGTAATACCCCAGGCCGCGACGCGACGCGAGTGGGGGTACACGCGTCACGCACCCGGGTTTCGAAGCATAAACATACGACTGACAGGGCCTCTGAGAGCAAGCAGAATGTTCGGAAGCATTTGAGAGAACCAAATCTGCTTCCCTCAAATTCTGATATTTTTCCCAAAGAAGACATCAGCTTCTTAACGTCCAAAACAATATCAATTAAATGTTTGTAACATACGCATCACTAGCTTTATCATTTGTATGCCACATATATGTTACAGCTCATTATTGTAAACGAGGGTGCACCCGCGGGTACTATCGCCGTCATAGATTAGCGTGCATGCTGATTGCGACGCGGAAACTTGACACGGACGCCACGTTTCACAGATGAATACATACTGCTTCGAAGGCGTCATTTCAGTAGACAGACTATTTATTAACGCCAGCAAAGATACGGTCGAAATCGGGTGAAGACACTTACTGTGTTCGCGGTTCACTTATTTCACTTATTCCCGCACAGTCCACTACACTTATAAAGAAGAGTTTGGTGACCGCTGCATTTTAACGTCGTTCCACGGAAACCACTGCGAAGAAAGGCCGCTGCCGTCACGATGTTGAGGCGGAACCTGAGGCAGAGAAGCAGACGCCGTTCGACGTATGTACGATGCTAGGCCTTACTCCCGCATCGAACTTTTCGATGGCAATGCTATTGCTGGATTTTCACGCAGTCGCGCAGAACCTATTGCGAATAAAAGTGGACGCGGTTACGACTTAGCGACGTATGGTCGGGTAAGTAAAAAACCGCGTTAAAGAATAGAATAATTGCTTGAAGATACTGGAGTCGTAGAAAATCTGCCCGGCAGCCATGTTGAAAATATTCATTTGCCAAAACAAGATTGGTTCGGGCAGGTCGTGACATCACGGAAACAACGGGACGCGATTGGTGGCGGAGGAATACAAAATTCCCTTTGAGGGGCATTTGCCGCTACCTTCTTGACTTGTAACCGACTATAATGTGATCACTTTGACTTACTAGTCCCACTATTGACGAGGCTTAATTGATATGTTGGTTACTCTTTTTAGAGCGCAGCTCTTAGGCACCCGTTTCCGACTTGAGCGGCGTCGCCGTCGGCGTAACCACGCGGTGCATGACGGGTAAATTCCCCCGCTAAATTTAGCGGAAAAACTTCCCCGCTAAATCGAGCGGAAAATTTTCCCCGCTACATCTAGCGGGAAAGTTTTCCCGCTCAATTTAGCGGAAAATTTCCCCGCTAAATCTAGCGGAAACTTTTCCCCGCTATCTTTAGCGAAAAAAATCACCGCTAAATTTAGTGGAAAATTTTTCCAGCTAGATTTAGCGGAAAATTTGCCCCGCTAGGTCTAGCGGAAAATTTTCCTCGCTAAATCTAGCGGAAAGTTCTGTCGCTATATTTAGCGGATAATTTCCCCGCGAAAAATCTTCCCAGCTAGATTTAGTGGAAAATTTGCCCCGCTAAGTCTAGCGGAACATTTTCCCCGCTAAATCTAGCGGAAAAGTTTCCCCGCTAAATCTAGCGGAAAATTTTCCCCGCTAAATTTAGCGGAAAACTTTTCCTGCTATATTTAGCGGAAAATTTTCCCCGCTAAATCTAGTGGAAAAATTTCCCAGCTAGATTTAGCGGAAAATTAGCCCCGCTAAGCCTAGTGGAAAATTTCCCCCGCTAAATCTAGCGTAAAATTTTCCCCGCTAAATTTAGCGGACAATTTTCTCGCTAAATCTAGTGGAAAACTTTTTACGCTAAATTTTGCAGAAAAAATTTTCCGCTAAATCTAGCGGAAAATTTTCCCCGTTAAATCTAGCAGAAAAGTTTCCCCGCTAAGTTTAGCGGAAACTTTTACCCGCTAAAATCTAGCGGAAAATTTTTTCCGCAACATTTAGCAGAAAAATTTCCCCGCTAAATCTAGCGGAAATTTTTCCCCGCTAAATGTAGCGGAAAATTTTTCCCGCTATCGTTAGCGAAAAATTTTCTCCACTAAATCTAGCGGAAAATTTTCCCCGCTAAATCTAGCGGAAACAATTGTCCTTGCTAAATCTAGCGGAAAATTTTCCCCGCTAAATCTAGCGGAAACAATTGTCCCTGCTAAATCTAGCGGAAAATTTTTCCCGGTATATTAAGCAGAAAATTTTCCCCGCTAAATCAAGCGGAAAATTTTCTCAGCTAGATTTAGCGGACACTTTGCCCCGCTAAGTCTAGCGGAAAATTTTCCCCACTAAATCTAGCGTAAAAGTTTCCCCGCTAAATTTAGCGGAAACTTTTCCCGCTAAATCTAGCGGAAAATTTTCCCCGCTAAATTTAGCGGAAAATTTTTCTCGCTAAATTTATCATAAAACTTTCCGCTAAATTTAGCGGGGAAATTTTTATGTTAGATTTAGCGGGGAAAATTTTCCGCTAGATTTAGCGGGAAAAATTTTCCGTTACATATAGCGGGAAAAATTTTCTGCTAGATTTAGCGGGTAAAATTTTTCGCTAGATTTAGCGGGGAAAATTTTCCGCTAGATTTAGCGGGGAAACTTTTGCGCTAGACTTGGCGAGGTAAATTTTCCGCTAAATCTAGATGGGAAGAGTTTTCGCTAGATTTAGCGGGGAAAATTATCTGCTATAGCGGAGAAAAGTTTACGCTAGATTTAGCGGGAAAAACTTTCCGCTAGACTTAGCGGGGCTAATTGTCCGCTAAATCTAGCTGGAGAATTTTTCCGCTAGATTTAGCGGGGAAAATTTTTCGCTAAATATAGCTGGGAAAAGTTTCCGCTAGACTTAGCGGGGAAACATTTCCGCTAGATTTAGTGGGGAAATTTTTCCGCTAAATTTAGCGGGGGAATTTACCCGTCATCCACCGCGTGGTTACGCCGACGGCGGTGCCGACGCCGCTCAAGCCGGAAAAGTTTGCCTAAGAGCTGCGCTCTAAAAAGAGTAACCAACATATCAATTACACCTCGTCAATAGTGGGACTAGTAACTCAAAGTAATCACATTAGTAATCGAATTATCAATTGCCCCCTAAAAATTCTAATTGTATAAACAATTGTTCTAAGTTACCGAATGTGTAAGCGAAACACGACCACTGAACACAATAAGTGCATATATATATTGTGGATTAAATTGACTGACCCCGGGATTAAATTGTGTGGCACTTGGATTAAATTGTATGGCGCTTGGATTAAATTGAGTGACGCCGGGATTAAATTGGTCGTCGCTTGGACTAAAATGAGCGGGAAAACCTGTAGAAGAAACGCTTTCGCCTTTACGCCGAATCTCCATCTGAAATGTCGCTGATGAAGAAGGCTCGACGTGCATAAACTGAGAAGAAAGGTTTAGTCGGCGAACTACTGCCAGGAAGAAAAGAAGGAACGCTTCGAAACTGCACCAGCCTACGTCGCGGCGTCGGCGGTGACAGCTGGCTGCAGGAGCGAGAGGGAATGGGGCCTTGTCGTCGGGAAAATCTGGGTGAGTCGGCAGAGCTCAACCCTCTATCTCCTACACTCGGTATCTCGAACGTTCGACCTAGAATGTTCGAGACTGGCTCTGCAAAGTCATTCTGGCCTCCTTAACTTTTACACTCGGGGTAACAGCTTAAATACAAATCTTCTAGATGTAAGAAGAAGCGTTCCTTCTCGGTCATGCACACGGCACTCTGACATCGACCTGTGAGTGAAGGAGTATTAAGAGCATGCATATCAGATGGAGCGATACCTCTCTGTTCGGGTGAGACGTTCTCACCAATTCAGCCCGATTACCAACTCGCGAACTGGTCAAGCTGTGGCGCCGCGTCATTCAGCCGCTGAGAATGCTCTCTCTTTAACCTTCAGAAAAAGCCCTTGGTACAATGTCTGGTTGAACGCATTGGGCAGGAGATCGAACTATAGGGGGCGTTTTATTGAGCTTGTTGTCCGGAAAGTTTGGTGCTTGCTAACACAGTATAACAAAGGAATGGAACCTCGCCTATACTTCGTTTCACCATATGTGCGAGCGAAGGCAAAGCTGGAAGCGCGAGCACGAAAGCGCCGTGCCTTCAGGCTTTGCTCGAGCGCGCGAGCTGGGCAGAAACGCAAAAAGCGCTGGTCTCGCGCTTCTAGCTTTGGCTTCGCTCGCAGATAAAGTGAAACGAAGTATAGCACGGTCTGGGCACGAGCGCTTCGCTCTGAGCAGTGCTGCAGTCGCACGAGGAACGTCCTTCGAATCGTCATCCCTGATTTCTCAGATCGAAAACAAACAGGAAGACACGGTGATGTGTCTTTGTATACGTGGTCGTAGTTCTCACGCCCGATCTTGCGTGTTGCTGTCACTGACAGCTAAAGCCGGGGCCCTACAAAGGCATACAGATTCGAACGCGAGACATTGAGAGATCCGCGCTTCTAATGCCGCATGGCAATGGCTTCAAGGAGAAAACTTGGCATGCGGCATTCCAACCATAGATATTGCGGTGGCTCGTGTGTGCAGACGGTCTAGCATGAAGTACGAGCAGTGCGACCCCGGCTTTAGAAAACGCCAGGCGTTGCTTATTAGGCTCACACATTTCGCTAATACTCGGCGTATACTGCTATGTGCTACATTATCAAGGCTAGCCTAGGATCCGCAGTGCTCCAACTCTGTCAAGGCAAGTTTCACGAGGGCATGCGAAAAAAAACGGAAAACGAATTCAAGTTTTCTCGCAGCAGTGCGCGGCGGCCGCAGTGTGGAAGCTTCGCTAAAGCCCCTTCAGGTTTCAAAAGCAGCGCAAGGTACGTCGATGCACGAGGCACATGGAACGTGACCCCCTTGGGAAGATCATGGTGGCACAGCGCAGCGCTGTGCTAGATTTCAGACGTCATGTTCTTCCCAGAAGTGACTCGCGGCACGTGTCTCGAGCATTTCCACGATGATGAATGGCGCTACGTTTCCCAGGATAGAGGGGTTTTAAGCTACGCTAGCCTTGACAATGTTGCAGACAATGGACCTTTTGTATAAATACGCGGTGCGCATGCGCGGAGTATTTCATGCGCCTGGGTTCGAGAGTATCTAGTTCCAAACAATCCGCCATCTTGCATTTCTCGCCTTTGAGCGGTTTCGTTGTGTCGACCTTGGGGCGGAAGATTACGCACGATGGAGACAAAGGTGAGCTTGGGGGAGCCGCATCTAGGTCACATCGCCTCAATGGGTGAACAGGATGTAGCTGACGTTTTGGGTGTGGAACGGGTGGAAGAGGCCTTGGGCGCGCGTTGTTTTCCAGTCACCTAGTCTCGAACCGACTCGCGTGTCTAGGTGGCAGCACATATTCGCCAAGAGGTCCATAGCCGATTGCAAGCAGGGAATCTGGCCTCCGCCATGTATCTGCTCAGGCTGGAAAGTGCGTGCATTTACAACCTGGCAGAAAGCTACGTTCAGGCGCACGCTGCCCATGCTTGCTCGCATGAGAAACCACACACTAAAAAAAAAGCTAGTAAAAAGCTAGTAACTGCAGCAGTTACTACCTCTTTCTGACCGTTCCTACCTTTCACTAACTGTTTACTACCTCAAACGCGCGATAGGTAGTAAAAATATAGCAAATGCAGCCATTACTACCTTTTTCTGACCGTTACTGCCTTTTTACTAACTATTTACTACCGCAGAAGCGCGGAGAAGATGGCGGCGCTTGCTTCATACCTTATTGCCAGCGTTAGCGACGTACTTGCTGTTTCGGATCGCAGAGGGAGGTATGCACACGCAATCGTAGCGTCAAATATTGTATGAGGGGGCATGTTTAAGGGTTGGAGCTGACTTTATAACGATCGCAGCCTCCGTACCAGCCAAGGAGGATAGAAGGGTAGGAGAGGGCATGACGTTAGCCGCGTAGCCTCCACAAGCCATGCCCTTTTGACGCCTCGCTGTCCGATATCTTCGTGCTACCTCTTCTGCACATTCTTCTAATTTGCGTCATGTAGCCGTCATATAGCCGGGGTGCAGCAATATTTCTTGGAAGTTGTCAGAAACGGCAAATGTTGCCGTCATGTAGCCGGGATGCCGCAAAATATGGCTTGGGCGCTGGCAGAAACGGAAAATATTGCCGTCCTGTAGCCATCGTGTAGTCGGGATGCAGCATTATATTTTGGAAGCTGGCAGAAACGGCAAATGTTGCCGTCATGTAGCCGTCATGTAGCCGGGATACAGCAATATCTTTTGAAAGCTGGCAGAAACGGCCAATGTCGCCGTCATTTAACCGGGATTCCACAATATTGGCTGGACGCTGGCAGAAACAGCATATGTTGCCGTCATGTAGCCTTCATGTAGCCGGGATAGAGCAATATCTTTTGCAAGCTGGCAGAAACGGCAAATGTTGCCGTCCTGTAGCCATCGTGTAGCCATCGTGTAGCCGGGATGCAGCAATATATTTTGGAAGCTGGCAGAAACGGCAAATGTTGCCGTCATGTAGCCGGGATGCAGCAATATCTTTGAAAGCTGGCAGAAACGGCCAATGTTGCCGTCATGAAGCCGGGATTCCACAATATTGGTTAAGGGCTGGCAGAAACGGCAACTGTTGCCGTCATGTAGCCAGTTCAGTTCCAGGATCCTGAAATGTTGGGTCTGGACTGGTCAACCTGGTTCAATATGGGGCAACCTTAACCATGATGACGCCAATATTAGCACAATATGGTGTGCTGCCTGGGTCGCGCCGCACGCGCCGAGCGAGCAAAGATAGCTGTGAGAGCTTTTCTCCGCACTAAAAGGCGCAATGCCAAAGCTTGGGGAGCGCCGGGCGAATAGCGTAAACACATCGGAGTAGGCCACGGACCCTTTACACTAGGCTCACTTCCAGGTGGCGCAGCCTCTACCGCGAGCCACGCGCTCCTCTCTTCGCGACTCGAGAGCGCAGCGACTCGAGGGCGTAGCGAGAGCGCAAAACCCGTCCAGCGCCAGTGGCCCGACCGCACCGACCACTTGTTCAGGCATCGCGTGTTTTATGTATAATGGACCTTTTGTAGAAATACGCGGTGCGCATGCGCGGAGTATTTCATGCGCCTGGGTTCGAGAGTATCTAGTTCCAAACAATCCGCCATCTTGAATTTCTCGCCTTTGAGCGGTTTCGTTGTGCCGACCTCGGGGCGGAAGATTACGCACGATGGGGACAAAGGTGAGCTTGGGGTAGCCGTATCTAGGTCACATCGCCTCAATGGGTGAACAGGATGTAGCTGACGTTTTGGGTGTGGAACGGGTGGGAGAGGCCTTGTGCGCGCGTTGTTTTTCAGTCACCTAGTCTCGAACCGATTCGCGTGTCTAGGTGGCAGCACATATTCGCCAAGAGGTCCATTGGCGGAGATTTACGCCGCGGCATTCACCAAGGACATTGCGAAAGGAGTCGACGAAATTTTTTCGTGTGACAAACCAAAAACGTGTTACAAAAAACTGAAAAAAAAGAAAACTGTAGCATCTATTTCCGCAAAAAAAAAAAAAAAATGCAGGTGATCTATAAAGCTTCATTAGTTCTTTGATTTTATGACTCACAGATTTGCAAGGGAGGTTTTCCTCTATCCGTCAGAAGGCTGGAAAACTCTGCACCCGATAAAATTGCGCTGAGCTTTCATTCGATGAGTTCTTTTCTCATAGCTTTTAGCGGTGAGCTTTCTCCTATGCGGTCATGGACGTCAAAATACTATTTAAAGTTATGTGAGGTACCTTTAAATAGCCACCAAATAGATCAGAGCCCAAATTCATGTCAAGAGTAGACCAAATATAGCGAAAAGTAAGCCATTTCTAGTATATCCGAGAGGCGCATCGCAGCACTATGAAAAAATTTTAGGCTCGCTGCTCCACCCAATAGCTTTCATTCCCCGTACCTATATGCCCCACCCCACTCCCCTGCCCCCTTTTCTCTCCGATGTCAGTAAACAATTGGTTAGAAAGAGTTGTACCTGATGTATTTTTACTTTTTCATTAAATACATATTCAATCAATCGAAAATCTCCAGTGCTCTGATCCGATGAGTTGCACAATTTTGTTCTGTGTGTGGAGCCACGGGTACATAACACATTTGGCGGTGTTCGCTCAATTGTTCTTGCGCTCTCGTGTCGCGCGCTCAACTGGTCATGCACTCTCGTGACATGCGCTCTAGTGTCAAGCGCGCTAATGTCGCAGCGGGCTCGCGTCGTGCGCTCTAACGTCGGCGCTCTATCCTCCGTTTCATACGTAATATACAACGCTGTCAAAGCTGCTGGCGCGAGCACGGGCTTCATCCCATTGATCGTTTGCACGCGCTCTCGCGCAAACGAAAGCATGGATGAAGCCACGCTCTCGCGCCAGCAGCTTTGACAGCGTTGCATATTAAGTATGAAACGTAGTACAGTGTCGCGTCCTTTAAAGGCGTTTTCCCTTCAGAATATACCCATTATAGTCGGATGCAACCTAAGAACAATCTTTTAGCTCCACCCACAAGCGCATTGCGCCCATCTGAAGTGCCTCCGCCGTCGAGAAAGTAGTTCGCTAGCAACGTTGCTTTTTCTTCCTCCAGTAAACGTGTCTTAAACTACTACAATATTTATTTAATTCATTCAGGACGTTTAAATAAGTTAGAATACGTTTTTGTCAACGAAATAGCTGTTTAGTAAAGAAAGAAAGTCATGTCCAATGTACCGTCTTCCCAATTCATTTTCTGTCCAAGATACTGTCTAACATACCGTCTTCCAGCGCCTTCGATTGAGGGAAAGCGGCGAAAACGAAACCAACCTTTCTCTCGCCAAAATTATAAATAACAAAGCACTTATAGTTCCTGCAAATAATAAATATTTAGTGATTTACTTAGTTTTGTGGGCTTTGCGCACGAAATGTGTGCCTTTATTTTGTTGGATTAATAGAAAACAAGAATAATTATACTTTTCGGGTTTTGACAAATCGGCACCCTCCCAAACATCGACACCACCACCGCGCCCCGCCAGAGTGCCTTCATACAAACGCGCGCTTTTGCTTGAGTGGTGACATTTCAGCCATTTTTACGCCCAATCGTTTTTTTATGCATTTTGAAGTACGCGCAATCCGGTGTCAATCAGCTCGAGCGCGTAGCTTTGGCTAATGCATAGATGCCATTTTAGCGCCCAGGTCACGCAACGAGTGCGCGAGAGCGTCACGCGCTGAACATTCAGTGCAACAATGAATGTCTTCACCCTGAGACAGACAGACATGTAGGCACCCTACGCCCCGCTCTCTTTGTCTTCCGTCATGGATCCCACTGAGGTGCACGGCAATCTCAGCTCACCCGCGGAAACCACAGCGAATTGAAGCAGCGGTGCCGGTACTATGTTGAGTAGCAACGTGGGGCAGAGGCGACAGAAATCCAACGAAGCGGACGACGTCCGGCGTAGCTTCTCACCTCTCAGCAGTGCTAAGCCTCGCGCCCGCTTCGAAATTTTCGTTGGCGATAGCGTCGCTGGATTCTCACGTTGTCGCGCAAAAACTGCTGCAAACGCAAGCCGATACCATTAAGATTTCGTGGCGTAACCTCGGGCACGTAAAACACGGTGCAAAAAAGCAGAATAATTGTCACGAGAAACTAGCGTCGCGTTGCTAAGGCCAGCAGCCATGTTGAGCTTTTTTTTTTTCAAAAGGATCGCGATTGGTCCACGGAATTGTGACGTCATGAAAACGATTGGCTGGCGTTTCTCGGCGTAGGAATACAGTTTCCTCTGAGAGGCATTTCCGGTTTTTTCTTAGCTTGCAATCAACTATAGTTGCCTCGATGCTTTTGTACTCCGTTCAACCTTAATCTGAGACTGCAGCCAAAGCTACAAGCGCGAGGTAGCCCCCGCTCCTGGCTTGGAGACTTGTATTTCCAGCGCGAGCGCTCCTTCTGTGGAATAACGCCTCAAAACAGCCACGTTGAGCTCTGGTGCTTGTGTCATTGGCTGCAGTCTCAGCTTACATCAGCCCTAAACCACTTTTAGCGATAGTCCATTTATGATCATAATTCATTCTATAAGCTCTCAGCACCCTAAAAAAAAGAACAAAAGAAACACACACACACGCACCAAGCTTTACTTTTATGAGCTTCTGATAGCTCTATTATAATTGATCCAAAAAAAAAGGAGAGACATTCACAGTTTTCTGCAAAGCCGAATTAGAACGCAGCTCTTAAGGAGGTGGACGGGAGGGTATGCCCCTCCTTCCACTCCGTACCCTCTTCTTCTCCCCTGCCATGTAGCGGGAAGTTTTCGCGAAATTGATCCGCTAAATTTAGGGTGGAAATTTTCACGCTAATTTTAGCGGAGAAATTTAGCAAAAATGTTTCCATTAAATTTAGCGGGGAACTGAAGTGGTGTTGAGGTCACGTGACGTCAATTTCCCGCTAGATTGAGCGGGTAAACGTAACCCGCTATATTTAGCGGAGAAGTTTATCCTCTAATTTTAGCGGTGGTTGCCGTTCTCCATCTTTTGGCTGTACCGGCAGGCTGTACCGAATATCGAACTCGAGCTCGCGGCTAACGTTGTGAAGTGGTTCGCGTTCTTAGAATAGTTATGGCTACTTCAAAATCAGCCCAGCCTTCTGTTGTTTTAGTTAAGTAAAGGATCAACTAGCATATCTTTCTGCCATTACTTCAATAGCAGTGTTGTGAGACGGCAGCACCCTCAACCACTGCGTCTATTGCGTCAGGAGAGCACGTTTTTATTTATTATTCCAGACTTCCACTAATTGTCGCTAAAGGCCTACGCCAGTACGAACTTTGTATTGTAAAAGGCTACAGAAACCGGATTTACTTTTCGCCGGAGAGACCGGCCGCTCTGACACAGTTTTGCCAATTTCCTTTTTATTTGCACGCCTTTCGTTTTTTTATCGAGCATAGCATTACACGATAACTTATTTGTATATCAAAATGCGCGCATCTGCACGTAAAGTTTCCAAAATTAAGCGATTTTAAACCGAGTTCGAACGCCAGCCCGATGTTAGGTAGAGCCCACTCGGCGGAGTAGACCACACGCGGGCTGAAGGGGGGGAGGGCATTTTTTAGGGGCGAAGCTCCTTAGGGGCTAGCCATGTCCGTCCGCCGTCCGCCGTAGGCCCGGCGTCGGGTGCTCGTGCTTCTGCTCGTGAGATCACGTGCTCACGAGCACGTGAGCACATGCTCACATGCTCGTGTAGGGCAAAAAAAGAAAATTGGAAAAAAAAGATGAAAAAAATTATGAAAAAAGAAAAATAAAAAAAAAGTGTAGGGGGTTCTGAGATGCCATCCCATCTGTCTGCTTAAAAAAAGAAAAAGAAGAAAACCACACATTCTCCTACTGACATGAATGAAAAGGCTCGGCGTGCTGCGGCTCCGCGTCTACGCAGACAAGCACCACCAGAGCTTTTCTTTCTTGCTCTTCCTAGTGGAACGGACTATACAATTCACTTAATTTTTTTACAGTGCATGATCCTAGAGTTTTGCTTCGAAATAAGTCAGAAAAACAAAACTTGGTATAATGAACTTGTAGGCAATATGTTATTGCTTCTTTGTGGATTGTTCGAGGCGGGGCTTAGGCCGCACGTCCGGAGGCTTCCTGGCTCGTGACGACGACCATTCTCCGAAGTGAAGAACCCAAGTTCCGGTGGAGGTGGGAGAATTGGTAACGTAACGAACGGTTTAATTACATGGTAGCGATACAGTCGTCAAATCCAAGAGAACAACTGGAGCCGCCTCACGCCCCGCCTTATATAGGGTCCGTTTTCTCCCTCACTCTCCGCCAGGGCAGCAGGTGCGACCGCCAAGTGCGTTGCAGCGAAGTCCGCCGCGTCGTAGCCAGAAGTGCGTCGTAGCCATGGTTCTCCGCAGTTAGGCCAGGCCTCTCTCCCCTTCCGGAGCGCAGGAACCCACACGCACACACACACACGACCCGTTGACGTCACGGACGCGTTGAGACTCGTTTTGGACAGGCTTCGACAGGTGGGCGACAGTCCTGAACAGATCGTGACTCGTTTCCGGACTCGTTTCCGCAGCGTTGAAACTCGGAAGAAGGTCGCCGAAGGTTCCATTCTTAACAGGGTCTTCAGGCGACGCCAGTGATATGGGCCCATCGGGACGACCGGCTGGGACCACCGAAGTCCGCGTCTATGCCCCTGCGTTCGGAAGCACCTGTAATGCATAGAACATTTCCCTCTAGGTTAATATATTAACTTTGTGGCTGGGGCTTGGGAAGACGGTCTTCCGTCGCAGCGTCGTGAACTGTACAGCCGATCCCTGGGGTAGTGCAATACGTGTCGGATGGCGCTCGGGGAGGCGTGATGCCATATTACAGCTTTAATACTTCTATTGGAAGTATTCACTGGCGGCCATAGCTGTGTGCACGACTGCTGAGCGCGTGCTGATGGCGAGCTTCCACAGTTCTTTTGTAACGTGCATTTCGCACCCTCAAGATTGCCGGTCTTAGCAGCCTATTAATGTGGGCTCGTTCAGAGCATGCGCTCTAGACATCACCCGCAAATATGGCGCCCAGTGAATACTATTTATATATTTCATATTTCTCCTACTTTCGTTCTTTAATTAATCGCGTGCACGCATCGATGAGTCTCGTCTGCGAATATTAATGGCAACTCTCGCTTCGATCTGCACTTGTTTAAACAAAACAGCGTGACTTCTGATTGTATGCGCTTGTGTTATTGATTTGTTTCGTTCCGTTTCTTGTGTATCGTTCAATTGTGAAAGTTTTCCTCGTGTTTAAGTATTTGTATGGTTCAATTGATTCTGTGACTAAAAAAATGGTGTGTTCCTATTCATACTTGCGTCTCATTCCGCGAATTCCTCTATATAGAAATAAATCTGATACTATTGATACGTGCGTTTCATTTCACTCTACTCGGCACGTACGCGTTGTCAGGCCTAAAACATGCAGCCGTGCCGTGTACACAGTCTTTCCGTGACACCTAAAGAGGGCGCTCCGCCCTCTTTAGGTTCTAAAGAGGGCGCTCCCAATAGCCCCGTGTTAGAGTTCCTGTATAGACCTTTCCAATGTTTACAAAATTGCAGTCCAGCGTGCGATCTTCAAGGTCCAGCACGTGCGTGTTCGTCGCTTCGGAAAGCGAGCAAAGCACGCGCCATACGCACGAACACTCAAAATGGCACCGGACACACGTTCTTTCTTGGAAAGGTCTATCGAGAATTGCAAGCATGCCGCCCCAAGTGGTGCCCCATGAGTGCAAGCACGTGCAGCTTGCTCGGGAACATAGCTTTGGCAAGCTTGAAATCGCACGGGCGTGTCCGCACGAGCAGAGACATAGCGGCGGCCAGTGTCCTTGCTTGCAATTGTGTATAGACGCTTTTAGCGCGCGCCAGATTGAGCCGCCATAGCCGACCGTCTCTTGTCTTACCGAGATGCCGAGCCACTGAAGCGGGCGTTGACGAGTCTCCACAAGGGCCTATGCTGGGGAGAAGGACGCAGTAGAATCTAAAATGGCAATAACCTGTCCGGCCGTGGCAATGATGAAGTGGAGCGAACGGAATAAGAGGAAACAAAAACTGAAGGTCGGTTATGGCGGCGCCCATGCACAGCTGCCTGAAAGCGTCTATAGGCTCCCTACGGGAGCCAGAGCTGCGCGTTTGATTCCACGTGCCGCGTGCCGCCCTCGCCGCTATTCGCCGAGATCCGATCACCTGAGGAGCCGGATCAAGTGTCGTGCAGCAAAGTATACGTTGCACGCGCCCCGGCGTACGTTCCCCGGCTTTTGAGCGCGCCGCGCGCCTCGAACGCGCGGCGCTGCTATTCGCCGAATTCAGTCACGTGAGGAGCTGGATCCACATGCTATGCATGAACGCGCAACTCTGGCTCCCGTAGGGAGCCTATAGACCTTTCCAATGTTTACAAAATCACAGTCCAGCGTGCGATCTTCACAGCCCAGCACGTGCGTGTTCGTCGCTTCGGAAAGCGAGCAAAGCACGCGCCATACGGACGAACGCTCAAAATGGCACCGGCCAAAAGCTCGTTTTTGGAAAGGTCAATAGGGAGTATTCACTGGCGGCCATAGCTGTGTGCTCGGCTGCGGAGCGGGTGCTGAACGCGAGCTTCCACAGTTCTTTCGCCACGTGCATTCCGCACCACCAAGATTGCCGGTCTTGGCAGCCTATTAATGCGAGCTCGTTCTGAGCATGCGCTCTAAACAGTGACCTCAAATATGGCGGCTACTGAATACTCCCTATACAGGAACTCTACCCCGTGTCACTGGCTATTGGGAGCGTGTGACACGGTCCCAATTGCCCCTGACTCGGCTACAAAGGTAGGGCCTGTCTTTTGAAACGCTCGAGCTCCTTCACGCGCTCGTTGACTTTTGCCGTCCACTGGCGTCGCGTTCACGCTCGAACCTCACTGGACGCCTAATAAAAGGTAGAAATATATTGAATGTCGCCTGTAATGAACTGAAATACAGGTGTATCACATTGATAGCTCAGTTGGTAGACCGGTTGACTGTATACTTGCATTCACCTAAAATAAAACGCTGTAACAAAAACGTCTGGTTTCTCGCTGGGCATTACTGATTCACTCATTTATGTGCGGCGTTGAGACGTATGTGCGTGAATTTTAGGTTGCCTTGTGGTTATTTTATCAAGGCGTAAATGCTTCAGACGCCAAAAGTGTAGTGTAAAAAGTGTTTTTCTTTCAATAAATAAATCTTGCACTAACTGCATCGTAAAGCGTAGAGCTACTAAATAAGGCACGGTTTAGAGTAGAGGCACTCCCGCCATCTTGGAGCTTAAAATCATCGTTGTCGGTTACCTTAAGCTTTGTTTGAAATCGCAGGAAACATTTTCCGTCCTTTAGACATGTTAAAGCAGCTCGTGGCAGGCCAAAACGATATCACCTTAGCTAGCTTCCTAACACCGCACCTAAAGCTGAACAAGTCGCATTTTTGAATTGTGACGATCGACAGTTGCGTCTGCTCTGCGTTAAAAGCCGACGACCAGACCCCAGATTCTGCAAGGCAGAACATCATCCTCACCATGGGGGAGGAGGAAACAGGCAACGGTGGACAGGGTAGAGGGGGGAGAGGAGAGAGCGGGGGAAAAGTGGAAAGCGCGAACTGGTCGTCGGTCTTTAAGCACCAAGATGTCGGCGCCCGCTACGAGATCGGGGAACAAAGTACCGCTACTCTAAGCATAGCCCATTTAGTGGCTCTAGTCAGGGGTGGACGTACCAAGAGGCAGAGTAGGCAGAAGGCCTATGGCGGCGGAATTGTGGAAGGCAGTCAATTTGTAGCCGCCCCCAAATTATTTGCCTCTTTTTTTTTTTTTCTTAATCTTTCTCCGAGTTCAGCTACTTTGGAAATTCTAGATCCTAATTTAGTTACATATTAAAGTTTTAACTCCAAGCATAGCCGCTCCCCCCACCCTCCTCTCCCCAACCCCCGCTCCCCACGTCACTGGCCATGGGGAGCAGGGGGTGGAGGGGAGGGGAAAGGGGAGAAGGAAGGGAGGGGGGGGGGGAGGGCGGACGGCACTGTTAAAGGCTGCCTTAGGCGGAAAATTGCTAAGCCCGCATTTGGCTCTAGTGCAGCGCATGAATAATGCCCCAAACTTCCTTTTTATGTGACAACCTGTGTAGAGGAAACAATTGGGGGCATTCATTTGCCGCCATATTTGATCAATCTTGGTAGTGAGGAATGCACGTTGCAAAATAACCCTGAGAGCTCGCCTTCAGCGCGCACTCAACAGTCGCGCACACAGCTATGGCCTCAATGTTTTGAATCTCACTCGACGGACGGACATTTTTGTATTTAGGGACGAAGCTCCTTAGGGTCTAGCATTGTCCGTCCGTCCGTCCGGCGTCCGTGCTCACACAAAAAGAAAAAAATGTTTGCGCAGTCGACAGGATTCGAACCTGTGCGGGGAGACCCCAATGAATTTCTAGTCCATCGCCTTAACCACTCGGCTACGACTGCGGGACGAGTAGGGGGCTCTGAGTTGTGGTAGTCACTCAAGAGCTGGGGTTTTCATAAATGAAACGTTGCATGTGGCCGCTCAACGTCTATACAGGAGAGGGCGCTGCGGTCAAATGCGTATATAAACGCGTTAAACTTTGCATGCATGGCTCTGCATTTCACCGACCATAAAGCAGTCATAATGAAGTCGAAACGCAACCCGGAACTCAGCACTACCCATGAGCAATAAAAAAAAATCAGCACCATCAGCACTACCTATGAACAATAAAATCAGTATCATCAGCACCACCAGTGTTTTTTTACTCGGCTGCGGCTGCGGCTGGGAGCGATCCTGTGATTGATGACGCTGTTTCTGTAAAACACGCCTTTATCTGAACAAGTTCGAACATATAAAAAAATGAAGTGCTTACTCGTCGCACGCCCTTGGCCGCGCCGACGTCTATCTTTTCCTCAAACCCAGACGTTCTTCCTGCTTGATTCGCAGAGCAATTCGAAGGCGTAGTCTGCTACGTAGTGCTATTTTTTCACTTAACTTGTACTTGACTATAACAAAGCAACGTTGCATCACAGTCGTTTTAATAATAATAATAATAATAATAATAATAATAATAATAATAATAATAATAATAATAATAATAATAATAATAATAATAATAATAATAATAATAATAATAATAATAATAATAATAATAATAATAATAATAATAATAATAATAATAATAATAATAATAATAATAATAATAATAATAATAATAATAATAATAATAATAATAATAATAATAATAATAATAATAATAATAATAATAATAATAATAATAATAATAATAATAATAATAATAATAATAATAATAATAAAAAAAATTAATAATAATCTTTAATGACTCAGGAGATCCGCGCGCTCGGAAAGACGAAAGCACACAAAAAGGCCCGCAGCAATGCGTCTAGGAAGTGTGATTATGCGCCGATAGAATATACAAAGTGCATCACAATGTTGAAATGAATGTAGAAATAAGATTAAAAATTACGTATTCACTCAAAACGGGACGTAGTACAAACGCTCAGTGCTCGGAATCTGAAACTCCATCTAAGACTGCATGGTCCAACATCCCGTAAAGCCATTTCCTTCTCACCTCTATGAGCTTTCATTCCTACAAGCTGTGAAATTCACGCTTGGAGCTTCTCGCTAGCACCCACAATCACTGCTGTGAGAAAGAAGCGGGATACGCGACAACATAAAAGACCGCTGGAAGAACGATATGAGCTGTTTGATAGCTGTGGCGCTCACTTAATTGCAACGCCGCCATTTTGGCTTTCAAAAACTTCAAACGAAGCGTGCCTTGTTGAACGAAAGTTTTGTCACTACTTTATAAAGAAAAAAAAAATCACGGAGTTTAATGTTAGTGCAGTAAGCGCTCTGCATTTGTTGGGCGTTCAACGAGGTGTTATCAAAGGCGGGGTATCTACCGGACTTTTTAGGCGTCACCGACTAGAAGGACGACACGGAGCATAAGTGACACAATGTAGCGATGACCCTTTATTGATGGCATCGTTTATGCGATCTAATTTACCTTAGACCTTTGTGGAGAACACAAATCAAGATGATTGAAATCGGTATTAAAATCATGTTTTAAATCACGATTTGAATCACGCTGGTTTTACGAACCTTTTCGGCAGAAATAATACCCCAACCTATTTTTGATTTAGTCTTAGTCAATACTACGACCGGCTTTATTAGGGGCGACAAGGTCATTCGAGCCAGCGCGAGCGCGCCGTATTTGCTTTTGATTATATTTAGTACTTTCTCTAGTTCGCTGGACCGCCACCGTGTTTTTTTGGCTCTGTAGCTCACCACACTAGCAGACGTTTTCGCGTGTGTATCTGTGTGTGTTTGCTCCACGACCGGCGACGTTTTGAGGATAATCGGCTGTATTTTAACGACTTCCCTATTGGAAACCCCAATATGAACAGCGTATTATGGATATTGGTAAACAGTATATTTTTATTGTATTAGAATACAATCTGGATAGTTTATTGGAAAACATTAATTTATTGTATTGTATTACAATAAGGGCTTGTTTTGGGATTCCATTATCCATAATACGCTAAAAACATTGAAATCCCAAACAATATAAACCCTTATTGGATCCCCATGTGTCGTATGGGGATTCAATAAGGGTTTACGATTCCAGTGTACTTATTGTATTATGGATATTGGAATCCAATATATTATATCGGCTTCCAATAAAACTATATACGAGTTGGAATATCACGTTCAGCACGACATTTCTTTGCAACGCAGTCTCTCCTTGTGTGTATTTCTGAGTGATGAAATAAAAAAATTTGCTGTTGTCACATTATGAATAAAGAAGCAAAACACTGGGCTTATCCATACCAAATATATTTAACATATCCTTAAACTGGAGGATCCGGCATTTGCTGCAAAAGAAAGTTAATTGTTTAGAACCCTCATTCAAAGACTTGACATTTGAAAACAGAATGTGAAATCCTCACCTTTTAATGAAAACAGCACCTGCTACCTGCAGCCATATAGAAACTGCAAGATAAAGATTTGTGATTAGTTCGCGACAAGTAGCAATTCTTCACTAAGCCAGGTAGATTCAAAATTATGTCTGCGTTGATCGCAAAAAAATAGGCTTCAATGCCACTGCACCGGGTAATTCTGAGCTCGGTCAATTAAATATACGTATCCGCTCCTCTGGCTTCAGTATTCCTGCTTCGCACCAAACGAGAGTATCTGGAATGCTCACCTTTGAGGAGAAACAAACTGGTGCTTGCTGGATTGTAGGCTGTGGAAACTGGAAGAGAGATTTGCGATTAGTTGCGCCCAAGTAGCAATTACTTTCAGTAGCCACGTAAAGTACACTAAGTCGGAAAGATTCAAAATTACATGCGCGGGACATAGATATCCTCTTGCGACGTAACTGGGCACACGTCAATGTCGCCCGCGTGTATTACAGAAAAATAAGCTTCAACGCAGGAGCCTCCAGTCGGTCTGAGCTCCGTCAATTAAAAATGCTGTACCGGTCGTCTGGCTTCAGTATTCCTGCTTCGGAAATCTGGAATTCTCACCTTTGAGGAAAAACAAACTGGCACCTGCTGGCTCTTAGGACGTGGAAACTGCAAGAAAAATTTGCGATTAGTTGCGTCCAAGAAGCAATTTCTTTGAGCAGTCACCTACAGCACACTAAGCTGGATAAATTCAAAATTACATGTGCGTGCCATAATATGCCTCTTGTGACAAAACTGGGCACACGTTTTTTCGCCTACAGCAATACTGAAGCCAAACAAGCGGTACGGCATATTTAACTGACGATGCTCAGAACGACTGGGGAAGCTTTCACTGAAGCTTCCTTTCCGGCAATACAGGCGTGTATTGCAGCAAAACAAGCTTCAGTGAAAGCGTCCCCAGTCGTTCTGAGCTCCGTCAATTAAATATACCGTACCGCTTGTCTGGCTTTTGTATTGCTGCTTCAGAGCAATCTAAAAAATCTGGAATCCTCACCTTTGAACGAGAATGAACTCGCACCTGCTGCCTTGGGGGCCGTGGAAACTGTAAGAAAGATTTGCGAGTAGTTGCGTCCAAGTAGCAATTTTTTGAGTAGCCACCTACAGCACACTAAGCCGGATAAATTTAAAATTGCATGCATGTGACATAATATGCCTCTCGCGACAAAACTGGACACACGTCGACAAATGTGTTGTTCACGTGTATTGCAGCAAAACAAACTTCAATAAAAGCGTCGCCAGTCGTTCTGAGCTCCATCAATTAAATATTCCCTACAGCTTGTCTGGCTTCAGTATTGGTGCTTCAGAGCAAACTAGAAAACATGGAATCCTTACCTTTGAACGAGAACGAACTGGCGCCTGCTGGCTTGTGGGCCGTGAAAACTGCAAGAGATATTTGCGATTATTTACGTCCAAGTAACAATTCTTTTGAGTAGCCGCCTACAGCATACTCAAAATTACATGCACAGGACATAGATGCCTCATGCGACGGAACCCCCTTCATCCTTGTTTTCTGCTAACTCTGCTCACCTTCGCCGCTTGCCTCCAATTTCTGTGCTACTTCTCTAATCTCGATTCCCTGGTTCCCAAAGGCCATGCCATGGCTTGTGCCAGGCAGGGATCTGTCAGCTCCGCGACCGTCACTATTGTGGCAAGGGCGCCACGGCATCTGGGCGCTTGATGTGTTCTTTAATATTTTGAGCACGGCTCATAACAGGTGGATGTGTGTCTGGTATGCCCTTTGCTTATTTGCGGATCGTTCCGAAAACAGGGGGTAGGCGCTTCTGCCATCTGGGCGCATGCTTGGTATTTTACAATAGTTGAAATTGAATTCTGCCGCAATGTTGAAACATAAACAGAATGTGCATGCCAAAAGGCATAGCAAATGAAACACCCACCATCTATCTATTCTCGGTTCTTCTCCGCAAGAAGCTGTCATATCTGAGCGGAAATGAGCGCCAAAGGAACGGGGACAGAAGTGGACGACAACATGGGGCCCGTGTTGTCGTCCACTTCTTCACCTGTCCCCGTTCCTTTGGCGCTCATTTCCAGTCATAAACCAACAAGCCCAGCTAAACACTTCGTTGCAAGCTGTCGTATATGTAGCCTCCCTTGCTTAAGCCGCTGCTTCCTAGTGTCCCGGTTGGGTCTCGTCCTGATGAATCGTCGGTGGAGACCTGAGTTGCGGTCAACATCAGATTAGACCTTTTGAGACAGGATCCATATACTTGCTGAGAGGAAGTAGACCCAAACGAATCTCAGGCATGTCATTTATAGTGCGTTTTAAATTGAGAGGCCTGATGTAAAATGAAACGTCAATACTGACGCACCCCTTTTGCGAACCTAAAATTTTGAAGGCCCTGTCCCCCTCGCTAGGGGAACAAGGCACAGGAATCCCGGCACGTCGATGAAATTTTTACCTTAACGTCCCGACTCAATGCCCATCCCCGAATATTCGGCCACAACACTTTGAGAAAAAAAAAATATTTTTTTTAGAAAACACCGAGTCATCGACCACCCCTACAAAATCCTGAACCAAGCATACTCGTACCGTTGCTTGTTTCCATCGTGCTGCCCCCGAGTTAACTCGGGCTGACAATGTTTTTTTTTTTTTTTTTTCAAATGGAACCCACGTTTTTAGTTTCGGTTTTACTTGTTGAGGCAGGTGGATGCTTTTGTAAAGCTTCCTCCCTATGCGCTTCCGAGTCAGCATTTTTGCAATGGCCAACCCCCGCGTTTTGCTTTTGCGCTCCTTGACGAATGCTCAAACTCATTTAGGCGGGCATTAGCTCACCTTGAAAATACTTGCTCTTGGTGGCCGAGAACAAACTCGTGTTCCTGATGGGCAGCCACTTGCTGGCAAGAATTGCTGCACATATCCGAAAGAACCCAGTCACAGTATAATACAGATGCTTTGGCCGGACAGAGACACAAAAGCCTGACACAAGACCACTATAAAGACAGAAAATAGAGTGTCTGTGAGGAATGAAACACACAACTCAGAGAGGCATCAATCACTCACCTTAAAACAATTGTCATAAGCGGAAAAGAGCAAACTTCTGGCCTTGATTGGCTGGTGCTTGCCGCCAAGACCTGCATGTATAAGAAGAACCCGGTCTTAGTCAAACTTGGGTGTTTTTGCAGAAGAGAGACAACGAAATACTAATGCAAGACCAATACATATAGGAGGAATGGAACACAAAACTCATATAGGCGGGCAATAGCTCACCTTGAAAATACTTGCTCTTGGTGGCCGAGAACAAACTCGTGTTCCTGATTGGCAGCATTTGCTGCGAAGAATACCTGCACATATCCTAAAGAACCAGTCTTAGTCTAACACAGATGCTTTGGCCGGTCAGAGACACAAAAGTCTGATAGAAACCACAAAAAGCAGGAAAGTGTCTGCAAGAGATGAAAACAAACCCAAGTGGAGAGGCTCGTTCTGTTTCACCTTAGTCAAATAGTGTAGCTCATTTTGCAAAAATAGATGCGTATTTGCTAAAAAAAATTATGCATATATTTGGCCTCATTTAGCAGAGTTTACTGCCAAGGGTACCTGCACACCAAAACAAGTCATACTTAGTCACAGTTTTTTTTTTATGAGCGACAACAGAATCCTAAACGGGTGATGAAACAAAATATGAGCCCAGCAAGACAGGCTAGCTTGCCTTGATGCAAGCACAGTCCCTCGGCCGACAAATGAGGTTCTATTCTTGGTCACTTGTCATATTTGGTGGGAATAGTAAAGTAAATGAAAATAAGGCTATCTCTCGCAACCGACAGCTGCAAACGAAATTCATATAACTCGATAAACGACCTGGAAATAAAATTGGATGGTGGCCGAGTGGTTTAAGTTGCCAAATATCAAACTTACAGGCTGTGTAGTTCTGGTCAGAGTCCTCCTAGTGTATATTTTTACACTTACTAATTATGTTTAATTTGTTGTTGTTTTTTTTAATTTTTGAGGCACTAGCACATCATTTATGCGCTAATTCACATTTAGAAGTGTTTTATTTATGCTCCGCGGCTTCCTAGTGCTCGTAATAGATTCTCAGTAAGAACGGCTTTCAATTTTTTTTCTTGCTATCGCTGTTGCTTGCTTCCTGACCCTTAAAACACTGACAACTGGACACAAAAGTAATAAAAAATTGTGTTTCAAATATGATGAAGATCAGCATTTCCAAGTTGTACCCCTGCTTTATGCCTCGACCATGCCACCATACCATAGCTGAGTGCAATGACGAATGGTCCCAGGTGCTGTGACCCGACCGTATATGGCCTTACGGTGTGGTGCGACTCATGCAGCACCTATGCTTTGCGATGGAGCCAGTGAGTGAGGTGCGACCTGCTAGAGCTGTGCAAGCCACAGCTTTACAGCCTGCAAAGGGTGGGAAGATGCCCCTCCCTTTGCAAAGCTTGCAATATCTCACCAAGAATCTATTGCAAGCACATAGGGAGCCACAGAGTGTGAATAAAAAAACTTCTGAATGTAATTTTGTGTGTAAATTATGCGTCAATACGTTAAAACTTTAAAGAAGTATATGTATATGTATATATATGTATATGTAAAAAAGTATGTACTAAAAAAAGGCAAAAAAAAACATCTTCACGTGGGTTTTAACCAAGAGCTCCACTGCCCTTGATTTCAGTTCCCTAAGGCCCACTTCAGACAGGGCAACTTTTGCAGCAATTTTGAGGTTGCTGGCGGGTTGATTCCTAGGCTTTCCCAGATCAACACGAATTGCTGAGATCGGGTTCGGCTCGAAACGGACGAGCAACTGGAACACCTTGGAGAAGTGTGAAGCGGCAGCAGCCAATCAGGGACGCAATATTTTCACGTGACACCCCTGTGGTGGTGATGATGACAGCTAAAGACTTGGTTCTGGTTTGAAATGAATCGTTTTTGGAAATAAACTGTTTCAAAAAATGAGTTAGTATTCTCAGCACAATTTAAAGATATAAAAACATGTTTTTTTTATATAACTGTGCCTCTAAATAGTGCAAGAAAAATAAAATTTCATGATGATGATGGCAAGTCGTAGCAATTCGGTTGCTGCGTGTGAGCGCGGGCGGCCCGTGTTGCTAGTGTTGCGACGTCAAGTTGCTGGGTGAAATTGCCGCGTCTGAAGCGGGCCTTGTTGGCCCGCTTCAGACGGGGCAATTTCACCCAGCAACAAGGCCCGCTTCAGACGGGGCAATTTCATCAAGCAACTTGACGTCGTAACACCAGCAACACGGGCCGCCCGCGTTCACACGCAGAAACCGAATTGCTACGACTTGCCATCTTCATCATGAAATCTTATTTTTCTTCCACAATTTAGATGCACAGTTATTTAAAAAAAAGATATGTTTTTATATCTTTAAATTGTGCTGAGAATACTAACTCATCTTTTTGATACAGTTTATTTCCAAAAACGATCTATTTCAAACCAGAACTACGTTTTCAGTTGTCATCATCACCACCAAAGGGGTGTCATGTGTAAATATCACATTCCTGATTGGCTGCTGCCACTTCGTCTCCGAGTTGTCCTAGTTGCTCGTACGCTTCGAGCCGAACCCGATCTCAGCAATTCGTGTCGATCTAAGGAAAGCTAGGGAACAACCCGCCAGCAACCCCGAAGTCGCTAGAAAAGTTGCCCCGTCTGAAGCGGGTATAGGACACCCTATTGTCTGGTACAGAGATCACTTAGGAACGTTCGGGTGTTTAAACGTTGCACTAACCTTTTTACAAAAAAACAACAACAACAGAAAAACACATTTCATAGGGAAACGTTAAGGAAAGGGAATGTACAATTATGTTCAGTGAAGTTCTGGCACAATACTCGGGACTCGAGCAGGAATGCAGTTATCCTTGGTGTGACCCCATGAGATTGTCTTGCTGCCTTTGCTGGGTTTTATCTAACTGAAGTACCTGTACGAAAAGTAGAAGCAGCACATGTGCATAACTCTCATTATTCACAAGAAAGTTTGTCAACATCCAAAATGACCCATGGAGAAAATTATGCGAGGAATTTTTCGGCCACATTGGCCGAGTCACCTCTCATGGCCAATGTTTCATTGCAACTTTAATTGTAGAGAACAATTATAGGGTATATTACAAACATAGTGCAGTTTGGTTTTGTACGAAACTACAACACACAAAACAGCACTCTAATACAGTATGTTGAGGTACCTCTGAACAAATTCCAGGGTCTCATGGTGCCTCCTTCAGATACCTGATGTTGAACATGAAATATGTGCACCAAGGAATGAGCAAACAGTGACATAGTGAGCAAACAGTGACTTCCAATTAGTCTCAAGCACCAGCGACATGTCGACAAGGAGTGCAATGTGTAGAAGGTCGTCTAGAAGTGTGAAGCCAAGAAGAAAAAGCAAGATATAACGATAGCATAATAAGATCACACCAAAAAGGCTTCATTGTAGTGAGACAATCTACAATCTATGCACAGTAATGAGTCGACCGACGTACTGTACAGCCGCAATTCTCTTTGCATTGATTGAGGTGAAACATGGCCAACAAAAAGATAAAAAACGCGTTTTTTGACACCATTTGCTTTGCGCAGTTGATAGCAGGGCAGCTGGGCGGCGTCACAAAATTCTGACTCACTCGCTAGCGTTTCTCAACTTCGTTCTGCGCCAGTCGGTACCACAGATCAGTGGTCGGCACTCATGGTCTACCCGGGAGGAAAAAAAGTACGAGCTCAGAACCGAGCGTCAATCGCGACTTTCGTAAACAGAAGCGGCCGGTAACACTTCGGCGACTCGTCAGCTTCAAACAAAGCATCTTCGAATGAGCCCGCGAATTCAATCCGTCAAACGGTCGCGGGAGAAAGCACGCCGGAAAGAAGGGGGCTGGAGGCTGAGTATCCGAAAGAGACGCCGCGCTGGTTTCTACGTTTATTTCGAACGTGAGATAACAAGATTGCAAAGCTAGCCGAGTGTGAACACTGACTTACGTTACATCAGAGTACACGCAGTCGAAATGACGCTTGCAACAGAGCACATCTAGAGGCTTCCAACAGGGGACACGTACGTTCAAAAAAGCTGCGATTTCAAAACTTCATGTCTCCTTTTTGTCCTTCGGTGTTTACTTTGATCCGTGTACACCAAAGGACTCAGTGCTGCAAGTAATAAAGTCTTGCATACGTACTTTTTGAAGCGACTGAAAGTGTGTTCGTTTCGCTTGGTCTTCACGAGCAAAGAGCACGACGTACTGTAATCCGTCGGTCGCGCCGGCGGCGCCGCGGCGCCGGGTCGCGCGACCGACGCCCCGACGCGCGTCCGCTGGGCAGTGCGCATGCTCGGCGGCTCGGCTTGCTCTCGGCCCCTCTGCTCGCTCGCTCCCTTCGAAGTTCGAACTGCCTCCAGAGCGCGCGAGGCGCGCGCGTGTTGACGATGGAAACTCATCTTCTCAAATAACGAGGCTGCAAGGTATCGTTTGATGGCGAAGATGCACGTATTTTTCACGTCGTTTTTTATGCAGTGTGTGAATCTCGCGAAACAGGCGACGAAAGTGGTATGTAAAATGTGCTCGGCATGTTGTCGTGGATTTTGTGTACGACGTAGGATTACACAGAAAGGTGGGTCAACTTCGGTAAATGTGCGCGTAAGAAGCAACTACAAGCACGTGACCATGGGCGTACCAACCGGGGGGCAAGGGGGGCGCTTGCCCCCCCAGTTCTCAGAGTGGGGGGGGCAAGGCATGTGTTTTGCCCCCCCCCCCCCCTCTTCCCTCCCTTGAAACAGCCGCCACTGGGCAGGGGAAACACCGGCCGGTGGCGCCAAATTGATACCAAGGGCACCGCCCCCCGCCCTGGGGAGGGGGGGGGGGGTGTCTGGTATGCCCCTCCACTCAAAAGAAAGTTGGTACGCAACTGCACGTGACCTGCCAAACCAATTCACCCTCATTATTTTATCGTGCGAACCGACATTGTCACTATCGCGTTCGATTTGGGTCCCAACACCGATAGTTTCTTGTTGTATTGCGATGTTTGTTGCAACATCGAATTGTGTCACGGTACGTTGGGTTTATCGCTTGGCGATCAACTTTTGTTGCATTACACCGACTGCAATAAACATTTGTTGGAAAACGATCATTCCAATAAGCACGTCGTTATTGGGCTTTTTTTATTGAAAGGTAGGTCACGGGTGTTCCAGCTAGTTATTCTGAATGGTTTAGTGGTTGTCTAGCATTTCAAGCGCGCGAGGCTGTGTATAGTGTGTGCTGTACCAACAGCTGTCCATACTTGCACTGTCGATCAAATGTGTTCGCAACGCAGAACGTTTGTGTTCCGTGTGTATTTACACCCAATATCTTTCTCTCGCGTATTGCCGTATGATAACTCGTGCTGTTTTACGATATCATTCACGGGATGTCGTATATGTGCGCATACCGATATTCACATGTTGCTTCACGAACGCTCAATATCGTGTTACGTTTCCTCTTAGTCCGTGGTATATGCCGACGTAATTCATGTTGGTAACTTTGAATTCGTTCTGAGATATATGCACACGATATCATATTGTATTCGTCTTTGGGCCCGTGATCGAAACTGATAAAGGGTTCGAAACTGATAAATGAGGGGGCAAAGCAACATGATGCCTGCAAGACGAGACCAACCGTCACCAACCGAGACAGAATTCTGATAACACATCAACAAGAGTCCGGTGCACGAACGTTCTTACGCGACGAAGAGCTGCAGCTTAGCAGTGATGATAGCGGACAGAGAACAGACTCTTTCGCGAGCACCACGGATGACGTCTACAGCAGTTCTAGCGGCAATATTCAGCTAAAGTCTAGACACACGGTCAAGTCACGGAGCAAAAAGGACTCAAACAAAAAAGGGTTCGTCCCTGCCAAGCCTCATCTACGTAATATGAGGGACACCAGTAACCAAAACGGTAAGACATCTTCAGCTCCAAATGACATATTTGATGTCTGTGTGTCCTATAGCACTTCAAAGTAAGAAACCAACGACCTTGTGCGGGGTAAACTCGCTCAAAAAGGCCGACGAGGGCCAAGAGCCACTAATCGGAAATCGCCGAAAAGTGGCATCCTCCTCGAAAAGTAAGGAACAGACGACAGGTAGAAAAGAACAGAAGAAATACATTCAGGGAGAATTGGGTAAAAGGGAAGCGACATAAAAGAACTGAAAACATGAAAAGCCTTACCGGTCAGATTAATATGACGAAATAACTGAAGGTAGTGGAAGTTCAGTAACGAGTTGCGGAGGCGAGAGACTAAACCAAACTGCACAACCGTGTGTTAAAAAAGCGACGAGCCCTAAATCATCATAGAAACTGCCAAAAATCACGCAAAATATCACGAAAGAAGTCACAGAATGTAGATTCCAGGGCCCGTTTGCTCGAAGCGCTAACCGCAGCTAAAGTTATACCCCTGTCAGACGGGCTAGTTCAGTGTCACTACAAGCGAGTGCACTTCGCCCTTAGCGTCATTTCTGTAGTGTGCCACACGACTCCTTCCTGAGGAACACACTTGGCTTGGAGTGAGTTTGACGAACTCACTTTGCTCGATCGAGATCCCGCATAAGGGCGACCGGGGAATGGATGGTGCGACCTGGAACCGAGATTGTCAGACGCAGATTAATTAATTCTGGGAGTAAGGAATGCGACCACAACAAAAAAAAAAAAATAAGTGTTCAGAAGTTTGAAGCCCGCGTTCAATAACGTAAATGGGCGCCAGGCACCCGGGTCTCCAAGGCTTCCCCCATTTTTGAGGAGGACTATTCGGAAGGATGTCGGAAGGCACTGTTCCTGAAAAAGAAGACATAAAACGCCGCAGAAAAGTGCAAAGAAACAGGCCAAAAATATGTTGTATCATTGTGTTGGGAGACCGTCCCCTCCGGGCGCCGAGCCCGATTTCATCCATGAAAGGGCGTAATGAAGCTTCGCCGGGTTAGGGGTCTGTTCTAAGTTTGGACCAAAATCGTCGGGGACTCTTGGAAGCCCAGATAGAAATGAGTGGTCAATCAGTTCTGGGCGCCTAGCCCCATCTTCTGCTTGCTCGAAAGCTATGAAGGGGGAAGCGAACGTTTGAAGGTGTACTTCGTCTGGGGAGGTGCTTGTCGAGGGAACAGGGGCAGGGCTTCACAAGGGCGCGCGAGAGCCTGGCTGCTGTGTCCGCCGGGTGTATCGCGGGGCTTTGAGATGGGTCGCTAAACAGCGGCTGACCTAAGAAATCATTGAAGCCGCTGTATAATTGCAGAGCAGGCACTGGTAGCGTTACTGAAGTTGTGCCAAGTACGTCTGCATAAGGGAGTTGACTGCACCACGCCTGCGGACAATGCTTCTACAGAGAATCGTATCCTGAAGGAGCGCTCGCCGGTCTGCTCGAAGGTGCCGCCCTGCGTGCAGCATAGATCCCGCCATCTGCCCTTGAGGTGGTCCCATGTAGCGAAGTCGGGCGCATTACAACAAGGTACTATTTTATTAGGTTGGACAGCCTCTTCTTGGCGGATTTAACGCGCTAAACTAGAACGTCCAGAGGGCAAGGACGGATGCCGCTTGCTTTGGGTAAAAAAAAAAAAGAGCGAGATGACGGGGCTATGATCCTGGACGCGAGCCGGAGTCGGCGGAAAAACCACCGCGGTGCATGACGTCACTGTCGTGGTCAACCGACGCGGCAAGTGAACCCGATCCAAGCGGTGGTTGGTTCTGCCGTCGCTCATATGGATTGAAAACTGGCGCCAAAAAGGAATGACCAGGCATCCTTAAGCTCAAAATGAGGCATCACTCTCCGCTGTTCGCATGCATACCAAACTGATCGTCTCAATCCCGGTCCCCGGATGTCCGTCATCGAGTCAAGAACGCAATCAAAATCCCATTCAATGAAGCAAGGGCAGGCATCGAGTATATGAGCATCGAGGTTGTTAAAAAAGAATGCGAAGAAGCGTGGTTTGCGGGGGCATAAACGTTAATAGGCCTGTACTTTATGCCAACCTGAGGAACAAAATCAAAACGGATCACCCGACCCTCCGAGTCAAACAAATAGGAGCCATGACGCAGCACTTCATGGTTCACAACTACAATACCTACGTTGCGCGAACGCGCCATGGGAAAGAAAAAAAAAAGACGTCACAATAAAAGCAACTTCAAATTCTGCAACCTCACACCGGCTGGAAACATTTTCTTGAAGGAAGAGGATATCGCCAGCTGCTTGTTTGGCAAAGTGCAATAGACCCCTTTCAAAATACAGTACTCTGTTCGCAGCTGTGAAATCCCTGTACAATGGCGGACTAAAACCTTAACGTCACGGCACACTAAAACAAAAACACCCATTAAAAAAGGTGATGATCGCAGTGACGTTGCACTTTCGACGCTGTTTGATTGGATGGTCGACTCGTAGTGTTGACCGCGCCCCGACGTTCGCTATCTTATGGAATGACTGGCACGTTCCTCGATGCAGTCGCTCCGCCATTGTGAAGTGGTTCCGACCCTCTAATAATCGGCACATGATTTTTGAAAGGGGTCTATATCTCCGTCTGCTTCGCCCGGTTGCAAAAGCCAGGAACGTTAAAGGAAATATTTCGAAATATATACTTTGTTTCACCTTAGGTCCGAGCGTGGCCGACGTTATGAGCCGAAGGTCCAATCTAATGGCGAAAAAGTCGCACCGTCATGGCGTGCTCTCCGCAGTTGATAGGACCAGCGGTGTTTGCCGTCTTTCTTTACGTTCTCCTCCGCCGGCTCGTCCTATGAAGAGCGAAGAACGCCATGACCTCGCGCTTTTTGCGCTGTTTGATTGGACCTTCAGCTAACAACAACGGCCACGATGGGACTTCAGCTGAAACCAAGTATAGCCAAGAAAAAAAAATTAACGAATACTTTATAACAGTTACTCGCTAAAAGTCCTCAGCCGAGCTGAACGAAGTGTCACGTGATACCGGTCGCGGCGTTTTGAGAAGACGACCAGCCTTGACTCGGCTTCGAGGGGAACAAGAGCCGCTGCTTGATATGATGCGCTTGGAGTCTTGGCCCTATACCCGACGTGTGTTTGTCGGGCCCTTGTTTTCTGAGGGGTCCGAGGGTTCCGAGCTGTGGGTCGAGTCCTTGTTGCCTGCCACCATGGGCGCCACCGAGATACTTGGGGCTCCCAAAGAAGAAAGGGAAGGGTCCTCCGCCACACGCGACTCCTCCTTCATGATGTCAAGGCACTCGCTGTCGCTTGAGGCCTCAGGATCTTCCGTCACCTTGATCCACGGGGTGTAACTGCTCCCAGCAGACAGGCTAGGTGCCGGTGCGACGGGTTGCGTCTCGGGGGACGACGCACCCGCCGCGTCCGGCAGCGGAGCCGGGAGCGGTAGCCCCCTGACAGCGCGGCCAGGGAGTCCTCCGTGTCGACGTAGGCTTGGGGCTTGGTTAGGGCTGTGGGCGCTCCAGTCTGGGCGCCTGGGCAAGGGGGAGTCACCTCAAGTGTTGAGGCAACGCAGGAAATTCAAACGAGGCTGTCCCACCGACCATAGACGAGTAGCTCCGCCGAGCCACGCAGTCTACATTTGCGTGGGAGACGCTGCAGCGGCGGCAGTCGGACGTGCAACCGTCCGTGGCGTGTCCGAAGACAGCGCACAAGTCGCAGTGCTCTGTGGTGCAGTTAACGCGAAGTCGTCCTTCCAGTCGGCGATGCGGGCACACCCGCTTGATGCCCGGGTAGTCGAAGGTCGCCCGGTGGCCTCCGACAGGAAAAAAGTTCGGGACCGGGTCCGGCTCTTTCATTTTGGTTCTCACATGCCTTGTCCCAGTGTTCACGATTGGTATGCTGCGGTACGTTGCCTGCTTATTTCTCAGACCTTCCCCTGAGAGGACAGGGCTTGGATCAGCAGGTCGTTCCGGACACAGGTGGGCAGGAACATGCAAGTTACGTTCGTCACCTACGGTCCAGCTGGAAGGATGAAGACTTGGGTAGAGGCGATGTGTACGACCCCAGCTTCGGTGAGCTTGGCTGCGGCGGAACCCCTGTTGATATCGATTTTAAAACTTTGCGCACCAAGGTACCGCGCTGACTTCCGGAAGTCCGACAACGTGGCGGACAACATGGATGAGATCGTCTGGCGAGGTGCCTACAGGCGCGACAACGCCGAAGGAACGAGCCTTAGGCGGGGGGAGTGCAGCGCTGACGCAGCAGCCATGACGATGCGTCTCTCACAACGCTGAAGAAACGGACGACGGACGAGGGAACACGTGGCCCGCGAAAAGGATGGGAGACGCAGCTGCCAACCCCCGACCCACAAGCGGACGCGCCGCGAATTACTACCAAAGTTTGGACGCACCAAAGTCAGGATGCGTTACTTATAATGACCGGCGAGACATGGGTGTATAAAACGAATATTAATTGTGCCGCAAAAACTTAGAAACCAAAGATTTTAGAAAACATCAGGCGCCTGTCATTCTGTACAAATATCCAAAGTTCCTAAAAACATACCTTTTCTCCGTCTGTCTTTCCGCAAAAAAACATGCTTTCTCAATACTCATGGTGACCACAGTACAGAAAAAAGATTGAGCAGCCATCTTGGCACCTGGAGCCTGGGAGTTTGTGCACCTTGGGAACATTCAATGTCTCAAGCAGTAACCATATAAAGCAACGTTTATGTTTCAAATAATCGCTAAAAGGTTGCCCCATTATCGTATTTAGCACGGTCTCGGTGGACGCCAGCGGTCCAAGTCACAAGGGTGAGCTTCCCAACTGAGTGTTTTAGTAACGTTGTCTGGGATTGAGCGTGTAATGGCGGCCGTCAACGCAGCGGCATTCTCGGGAGTGTTTTAGCTCAAGACGACGTTGCAATCCTGCAATGAGTGTTACATTACCAAGGCTAGACTAGCATCCGCGATGCTCCAACTCTGTCAAAGCACATGACGCCAAAAGGCACTCTTCGAACGGCGCTTATCTCTTTCGACAGAGTTGGAGCACTGAGGATGCTAGCTAGCCACGGCAATGTAGCACGGACGCGTCCCCACGTAGCCTCTCGTCCTCACTCACGAGAGAGAGTGTTTGCCTCAGCTTGGCAGTGGTCTGCAATTTTTTTTAGAATGCAGCATTACAAGTTTTGTGAAGGAGGTGAGGGAGGGGGGTTATCGCCTCGGCAGGTCTAATTGTCAGGCCAGGCCTCGCACGCTTACCACTTAAGAGTATTAGAAAGTCTATTTCCTTTATTTGAACCACGTTATTTTTAGACAGAAATGCGTGTAAGAACTTGGACCGATAGTTACATTCACGCGGTACCAGTGCTTACACAAATATATCAGTGCGGATTTGAGAAAGTCCAGGTGGTTTTGTGAAAAAAGCAAATTTTATTAATTAGTTGAAAATTGCCTGTTTGTGGAAATGGGAGCTTAGAATTAGCGACTGGATAGAAGCGCCGAAAGACTGGGACAAAATGCAGGAGATAACGACAACACGAAGCGCACTCGCAACTGGAAGTTTATTAAAAACACACTGAATAAGATAATTTATAAACCACGTCACTTCCAGACACCCCACTCTCTCGCTAAAAATAATATTTCTTTATCTAATATTTAATTACTCCTGTAGAGTGGGATTTTTTTAGCGCATTGTGAATATGCTATACGTAAAAAAAAAAACTCAGAAATGAAGTCGTTTTTAAGTTTTTTCGATATGGTCATTGTCCTTCCACCTAAAAAGGTGACTAATAATAACGTAGTGGAATTGATGTGTGTTTTTGCGGCCTGCTCCCGTGGCTTATGATTTACGCATGGGAGAACCTTTAAGGGTGTTTTCAGTTTCTAGATTTAAAACTCACGTTTCTAGAGAATCACACCTGTTAAACTTACAAGCCTCGCTCAAAAAAAAAAAAAAGGAGTGTGCTAAGGTACGATTTCGCCCATTCAAAACTAGTAAAAAAAAAGATATCACTCGGAGCTGAGTTAAAGAAATCACGTCACTATAAAAGGGGTTGGAGCTTCCTGTTGCAGGTCGATCGCCTAATAAGTGCGCGTTTTCCGCGGAGGTCCCTGTCCGAGGCGACGGGTTGTCTGAAAAGCAAGTATAGAGTTGTTCCACAAAACATTCATGAACGGAAAAAACTTAAGACCTGCCATTATTCCTTGCCTTCATGCTATCTCCTACAATTTCAAAGACGTTGCGGGGTGTTAGAACGCTCCGGTTGATTTTCCGGCCGCAACTACACTTTCGCCATTGTGCGAGAGAATTGATGCGACAGACAGTGATAGGGACGAATGCAAAAAGACAAGCAAAAATAAGTTTTTGGAATGTACAACATCTGCCGTCTACAACATTCCAATATCTTGGGGGCTCACCTACGTAGGGCAAACAGGCCGCTGCGTAAATTGCAGTGCAAGAGAACACGCAGCAGCTATCAAACACACGCAGTCTGTGCTGGCTGTGCATGGCAGTAAACGCCCATGCACCCCCTTGCTTTTTAAACACAACAATCCTGGGACGACACAGAGGAAAAACAACCAGAGAGATTCACGAAGAGTTTGTCATCAAAACAAGGGGCAAAACAAGGTGTATCAGTAAGCCGTCGGTGGCACTAATAGACAAGGAAATGTTATTTTTAGAGAGAGAGTGGGGTGGCTATAACCTACGTGGTTTGTTACAGTATTTGCGTTAGTGTGTTCCTAACAAACTTTCAGTTTGGGAGTGCGCTCTGTGTTGTCATTACCTCCGTCACTTTTGTTCCTTTTCTCCGGCGCTTCAATCCATTCATTAACCAACTAGCCCAACTGAACATTTTGTTGCTTAGAATTAAGCCTCTCATTAGCTTATTTTCTAACTTTTACCACGAAATAGTACTTACGCACGGAGACGCATTTTATGTCGGAATAATGTTAAGTACACACCAAAGTCAGTTCCAGGCGTTCGCGCGCTCGCCCATTTCGTCCGCCGGTCAGAGGGTCCGTATCATTTCGTCGACGCTCGTTCCATCGACGAACGTTTCACCGACAACTTTTGAGGAATCTCACGTTGTCGCGACAGCCCGTCTCCGCGACGCCCTAAAAAAAGGCCGGTTTACCAAAGGTTTAAGCGCGCACGCACCTCCAAAGGCCAAAAAAAAAAAAAAAAACACGCCGGCGAAACACCTTTTTATGAAACGAACGCATTCTCGTGTTGAAAAAACGTCGCGCTCGTCGAAACGACTTGTTCATAAAACGTGGTTATATTATTGAATTTCCACCGCAAAAAGGACTTGGATGTAGACGTAAGTTCTACAAAAAACACTGTATAGCGGAAATCAGCGTACGTAAAGCACAATACGATGTTCGGGAATCCACCCGATATCGCAAGATTCTAGACTCACCAGGACTCTTTGGCGCTTTTGGAGGAAGCAGATGCTATGACAAAGCGTTCCACTTAAGTCGTAAAGTATGTTCGTAACTGATCAATGCACCTGGCTGATATAGTCTCTTCCGAAACTAGGATATCGTGGCATGTTCTACGTGCCATTGTGCCTTCCAGCGTAAGGCAATCGCCGTACTACTCTGAAGTTCACTCTCCGCAGTTCATACACTAGACAACCGAAACCTGAGACCTTTTCGTTTGTTCTTGCCCTTTCCGTTGGGGCACGACTCTACGAAACAAGCTTTTGACATTGCGTTGCAGTCATTCGCTTAGCTCATAGATTTATTTTTGCGAAATGTAATCACATACCACAAGTGATACGCAAAAGTTCAAACACGTAGATCTCGGTATCGCAAAATCTAGCCTCATGGAGGATGCGGGCGGGAGTAAACAGAGAAGTGAGAGAAAATGATACGATAAAGCACACGCGCTCAATACGCCACCTCGCTTTCTTTAAAGGCTGCATGGCGCAAGTTACTGCCCGTTATAAAGTGCACGATCGGTATCCATCGATCCATCCATTCATGCGAAGCAGTCGGGCGGACACATCACTCCGGCTACGAGGAAAGAAGGCGAAGAAAAATATATTCGCTTGTTTCGAACTGAAAAGTCAATATTACGCCTTTTGAACCATGAATATTTTGCGTCTTTGGCAAAATACAGTGCACAACATGCTCAAAAGTAGGTATAATGATAACGTTCGTAATCTTCATTGCACTGTCCTGCCGTATCTTTATTCTTTCTGGTTTATTCAAGGGAAAAAAGTTTGCATGACTTTTATGGCTAAGATTAATAGGCGGTATTATAATCTGTAACTAGGTAAATATGTTAACTGACTCCAATTAAACAATATACACTGAATAAAGATTAAAAACTTTTAAATTCTGATTTAAATTTTATTTTAACGCTGGAACTAAGTAATTAAAAAAAAACAATGTGGAAATATTCAGCCATTTTTTATCGTTTACTCGTTATCAATTACTTGTTTCCTCAAACGCTAGTTTTTTTGTTGCAGTGATCGAAACGCGGTAATTTTTCTTTAAAAAAAGTCTGACGGTATCGATAAATAAATAAAATAAATTTGCAAGAAGCAGTAGACTGCCTGTGAGTTCACTCAACTATGCATCAAGGCTTGTTGACTTTTTTGTGTTTATCCCTTTTTTTTCTCGGAAGCACCCTCAAGACCTCAAGATTCTGCAGGTCGAATAAAAAAAAAAAAAAAAAAATTCCTAACCCGCCTCGAGCAGTTTATTTACTGAGTACAGATGGTAGCGATTCGGGATGCTCTGGCGTTCGTGGCTAGTAAAAGTGCGGATTCAGGCTAGTAAAAGTGCGGTAAAAGCGCGGCACCGGTCTAATCCATCCAGCCTTTGTGGATCATCCATTCAGATAGCGGACATAACCCTCCTCCCGGGGGTCATCAAGCCAGGTTCGCAGTACTGGAGAAAATATAGCAGACAATGGCATGACTTCAAAACGGACAATGTAAAAAAGAAAAAAAAAAAAAGGCAAATAGAAAAAAAAATTTTAAAAATTACATAAAAGAAAGTTTGTTTTTCTTTCGGGTTGCCAAACATGTTACTAGTGATCTTGTCTGGTACAAGTACACCTCCACTGTAAAACTAAGTGTTCACCACCTCTGACAATTTAAATGCAAAATATATCGCCATAATATACAATATATCTTAAAACAGAAACCTAAAAAAAAGTCTGAAAAATGCCTGCTCTTAACGAAACAGCAAACTAAACATCTCTGACTGACCATTATGGTGAACTCGTTTCTGATGTTATTTGTCCTGTTGTTTTAAACAGCAATTTTTCATTTTGCATACCGGAAGACATTAAGTATTTCCTACTTAAAATTATGTAAAATCGAGTTTTATTAGTGATGTCACTATATTAGCACAAGGCATGGAATCCATTATAGATCACCTATATAAATATAACCACATCAGCTGACTCCGATACAATTAACTCTAAAGTGCTTAAAACTACAAAGCGCACATCTAGCCAAATATTCAACATACTTTTTAAGTATGTTGAATATACTTTTTAAAATCCCTCCAGAAGACAACTCACTACTTCAGCATGATTTGAACCTTATTAATAACTAGTGTAAAGTTTGCCTAATGTTACTAAATAAATCAAATTGCAAGGGAATTTGCTTAACTCGCAAACGTGCAATCTCAGTTTCCATACTCTTTAGGCACGTTATCTCTAAGTATATGTTCATCATAAAAGTATCAGGGTGTCTATTTCACATCTAACCTTTCGTGGGTCACACAATATTACTACAGTAACATATGACGCATCCAAAACTCTCGGATATATAAAACGTAACCTTAAAATAGACCTTGATCATCTTCTAAAATTGGCTTACAAGACATATGTCCATGGCAAACTAGAATTTGCATCCGCTATCTAGAGCCCCCATAGAAATACCTACCAGTCGCATTGAATCAGTCCGAAATCGCACACCACGCTTTCTAGCATCATCCTTTTTCTTGAAAATAAGTGTGCCTCGCCTCCAACGTAAGTGCTCATTACCTATGCTTGAAGTACGTCGTACCATTTACTACAGTAACATATGACGCATCCAAAACTCTCGGATATATAAAACGTAACCTTAAAATAGACCTTGATCATCTTCTAAAATTGGCTTACAAGACATATGTCCATGGCAAACTAGAATTTGCATCCGCTATCTAGAGCCCCCATAGAAATACCTACCAGTCGCATTGAATCAGTCCGAAATCGCACACCACGCTTTCTAGCATCACCCTTTTTCTTGAAAATAAGTGTGCCTCGCCTCCAACGTAAGTGCTCATTACCTATGCTTGAAGTACGTCGTACCATTTCTTTCGTGTATAATTCATGTTATATTACAACGATTGCTATACAAACTCTTATTTCCTGAAGCCGCCTAATCATCCCATGACCCCACAAACTGCAAAAGATTTTAACAATCTCACCGGTTCAGCAAACATTAATTAATTCAGTTGTACCATGACGCATCCGCACATAGAACAACCTTCCCGAATCCGAATCCAGTCACCATTACTAAGACCACACTCTTTTGTAAAAAAAAAAAAAAAAATCTTATTCTTTTTTTATCTACTGCGTTCCTTTTCTAATTACACTTACTTCGTATGTTATAGCATAATATTCTCGGTTCTTGGCATAATTCAATTATCTAAAAAATTGTCAAGGTGTAGGCGAGCTGGTGTATGTTGATCATGATGTTTAAAATCCTGAGACTGGGAAGGAAAAATGAAGAAAAATTGTAAGACAGAAAAAAGGGGATAGGACAAACGTTTGTCCTATCCCCTTTTTTCTGTCTTACAATTTTTCTTCATTTTTCCTTCCCAGTCTCAGGATTTCAAACATCATGTTCAATTATCTCTTCATTGTGTACATTTCAACTGACATCATGTGTAACATTGACTGTCACCTGTACTTTAGTTGTGAGTGATATTATTCCTTCCGTTCTTTATTTGGGATGTGTTTTATTGTACCCCGTCCCCTTACGCAATGCTGTTAATGAGCCTTTAAGGTATTGAGAATAAAAAAATAAACCATCGATAAAACGTTTTTTTTTTCTAAAACTTTTTCGAATGGTCGGTAACTATTTGAACTGCACTTGGGTTGATTTCCTCAGGAAAAAGCGGGAATTCTTCAAAGTATTTCACGTTCGATGGCGCAACCTTGGGGCATGAAAGGTGCTGTGCCATTTAGTAGCACAATATCTTAAAAACAAATATCGTAACGGTTTTTATCATGAAACCAACACGCATATTATAGTGTATGCTTCCTTTAACCACTTTTCTATTGCTCTCTTTCTCTCTCTCCATCTTGTTCTTTCTCTCGGGACCGCCGATGTTAGCGCTTACAATTTGCCGCGTTCTGCTTCAGTCTTTACCCCCGAGTCTGTAAAACGAGCTTGTTTTCCATATGGACTTCCGTGCGGTGGTGCTTAAAAAGGTATATTTGAAAGGCGATTATCGACAAAAAGGGGGTTGAGCAGAGACCGAGTTCGAATTCCGTGTTGACATTCTGAAACTCGAAACCTGTCTACACACAGTTTTGCTCTGTTCATAAAGTTATAAACATTTTTTTTTTTTGTGCAAAGAGTTTCGCGTGAAAAGATGAACTGTTCTAATTTCATTTCGTTGTTTTATCAGCCTAAGTTTATTAAACGCAAATGTTTATTTAGAAGCGTTACTTCCGACAGAGTAACACAAAGTATAACGACGCTTCCGGCGAGCCCGCATGCATAGGCAGTGGGGCATGTTAGCGAACGGCAGAGAACGCGCATTCCGAGACCGCCTCCGTCCCATTGACGTCTTCGACGAGTTAGAGTTACAGCAGCGATTCCGGTTTGGCTATGACGGCATTATATGTATCCCGGCGAAACAAGAAAGAAGCGGCAAATTGTAGAAAATTAAAGCGACGATTTATTCAATGCCAAATACAATTCATCCCATTCGCACTCCACAACTTTCGCAGACGTTCCGAGTATGGTCCCTTACATAATAACCCTTGTCAATCGCAGCAGGCTGGTGGCGAAAATGTTGGTGGCAGCTCTCGATTTCTCCCAGGATCATGGGCGTCCGCAGAGGGGTGCAAGGGGGGGGGCAGTTGCCCCCCCTTGGAATTTCAACGGGGGTGCAGAAGGGGGGGGGGGGGTGCTGCACCCACACCAGTTAAAGGGACTGTGGCGGTTTTTTTAGCAACACAAACCAACTAACTACATTTTCTGAATACTATGGATCTACTGTTCCCAACTTGCTATTTAGTATCTGGAAATTGAAAATGGCTATTGAGAAAACGGCAAATTTAAAAGGCAAAAAAAAAAGTGCAAGGAAGTTTTGATTTTGTCGCGAGACCGGCGAAACTTGCTTTCGACGCCTTGTGCCTTCTTTCTGAGACATTGCGCTTCCGTAAAAATTTCCACGTGTTCTCAATGGTAAGTATCACGGCTTACAGATGGTTTTAAAGAACTTCTTCGGCAAATGATGACGAAGGAGTAGAAAAAATGTGTCTTCAGCACGCTGCCGCCAGCCTCCGCAACGCTCCAAAAACCCGATGTTTCGACATGCAAGATGGCCGTCCGGTGGCTTCACTCGCGGGAGCGGGAAGCGCGATTTAGCAATTGTCACAGAGATCAGTGGTTTGTAGCCCCAAATCCAGGGCGCAGCCGTGAAAGCAGGTAGAGAGTAAAGTGGAAATGTGCTGAAAATAGCCAACATCGCCAACATCCCCCCCCCCCCCAGGGTATAAGTGTGCACCCCCCTGGAAAAAGTTCTGCGGACGCCCATGCCCAGGATGCTTGCAGTATTTGATAAGTGCAGAATCGGCGCCTGTGATATAAAAAAAAAAAATCATAAAGTTATTGCTTACAACCCAAGTAGCACGGGGAGCCTGGCCGAAGGATGGCCATATCCCCATGGCCGAGCAATTTTTCATCGGCCATTGCCTGGCCAAAAAGGTCGGTGCCGACCTCGTTATGGTCCCTCGGCATAAGAAAGGCCCACCTGCCCGGGCTTTGGGAGGGCCAGGTCCTATGGCCTAGCACTGGCCACAATTGCCCGGCTCAGGCATCGGCCGAGCACCCATGGCCGGCACCTGCAGAAAACTAAGGGCCGAGGGTGGTATTGGGTCGGCCACCGAGCTGGCATGGTGGCACAGGCAGAACACCAGTGGCCTAGGGCGGACTTGGGTCGGCCACCGAGATGATATCGTGGCACAGGCAAAACACCAGTGGCCTAGGGCGGACTTGGGTAGGCCACCGAGATGATATCGTGGCACAGGCAGAACACCAGTGGCCTAGGGCGGACTTGGGTCGGCCACCGAGATGATATCGTGGCACAGGCAGAACACCAGTGGCCGAGGGCGGACTTGGGTAGGCCACCGAGATGATATCGTGGCACAGGCAGAACACCAGTGGCCTAGGGCGGACTTGGGTCGGCCACCGAGATGATATCGTGGCACAGGCAGAACACCAGTGGCCGAGGGCGGACTTGGGTAGGCCACCGAGATGATATCGTGGCACAGGCAGAACACCAGTGGCCTAGGGCGGACTTGGGTCGGCCACCGAGATGATATCGTGGCACAGGCAGAACACCAGTGGCCGAGGGCGGACTTGGGTAGGCCACCGAGATGATATCGTGGCACAGGCAGAACACCAGTGGCCTAGGGCGGACTTGGGTCGGCCACCGAGATGATATCGTGGCACAGGCAAAACACCAGTGGCCGAGGGTGGACTTGGGTAGGCCACCGAGATGATATCGTGGCACAGGCAGAACACCAGTGGCCGAGGGCGGACTTGGGTAGGCCACCGAGATGATATCGTGGCACAGGCAGAACACCAGTGGCCTAGGGCGGACTTGGGTCGGCCACCGAGCTGAACTCTTGGCACAGGCAGAACACCAGTGGCCGAGGGCGGACTTGGGTCGGCCACCGAGCTGGCATGGTGGCACAGGCAAAACACCAGTGGCCGAGGGCGGACTTGGGTAGGCCACGTGGCACAGGCAGAACACCAGTGGCCTAGGGCGGACTTGGGTCGGCCACCCACCTGGGATCCTGGCACCAGCAGAACACCAGTGGCCGAGGGCGGCTCTGGGTCGGCCACCGACCTGAGATCGTGGCACCCGCAGAACACCAGTGGCCGGGGCGGCTTTGGGTCGGCCACCGAGCTGAAATCTTGGCACCAGCAGAACACCATGTGGCCGAGGGCGGCACAAGGCCGGTCGTTGAGCTGGTATTGTGCCATTGGCAGAGCGCCAGTGGCCGAGTGTGGCACCAGTCGGTCGTTGGGCTGGTATTGTGCCACCGACAGAGCGCCATGCAGTGGCTGACGGTGGCACTGGTTGGCTGCTGATCTGGCGTTGGCATTGGCAGATGTACGGCGAAAATGGTTGGACCAATGCCTGCAATTACCCTTACAAAAATATGTATGGACACTCCTAGCTAGGACGTTCTATAGAGCAGCGTCCATAGGCGGAACATAAAGCATCTATAGGCAGACCACGACTGCTGTTGCCTTCGTGAAGTCGTCCTATGGCTGCCCTATAGAATATTGGCCAACGGACGTTCTATGGACGTCCTATCCTATTGACAATGTAAGGTCATCCTATACACTCTCTATAGTAAAACACCATGCATATATTAGCCCATTCGGACTCTATAGGGTGTCTATACAGGATCTTTACGGTGTCTATAGGGTGTTTGCAGAGAACCCATATGAGTTCTACAGGGAGTCCCTACGGGGTTCACAGGGAAGCCATACAGGGTCTACATAGGGTCTGCAGAAAAGCCGTACAAGGCCTACAGGGAGTCCCTACAGGGTCCGTAGAGCAGCCACCGAGTCTGCAGGGAATATCCCCTATAAAAATGTTATCGCCATTTGAAGTATGTATTATTGTCAAATGGCAATTGGTGTTGATCAACTGGCTATGGATGCTAATCGTCGTTTAGACGTGATCCGGTTGACCTTCGTAGCTTTTTCGCCACCGTCAACTTTCCGCCAATTTATAGAACATCGCCACTGTATCGATATCCTGGTGCCTTACTACAATCAATCGGCTATTGGAGGATATAAAAGGACTATAAATTTTATAGTCTTTTGATTGCTTCCAATTGCCAATCAACATTAGTATGGCACCAGGATAGCAATACAGTAGCGATGACCTATAGAATGGCGAAAAGTTGACGGTGGCGAAAAAGCTACGAAGGTCGATCGGGTGACGTCTAAACGACGATTGCCATCCATGGCTGGCGGCCATCCATTTTTTCTAACGACTAGTTAATCGCCCAAACGTAAACGATGAATGAAAAAATGGCCTTCCCTTGCTTCCTTACATGTCTGTAAGGTGCGAGCTGAAAGAAGAAAAATATTCTAATTTAAATGGGCATATAACCAGCACACATATTCTTGTAGCACATTCGATAAACATGCACAGAAGAACCTTGCTCATATGCTTCCTCGGCTGTTATGTTCCCTAACACCGGTCCTGTCGAACGTCCATAAGTATTTATGTGTTTGAGCTACAGGCTTCCTGCAATGCCTTCCCGGTTCTTCGAGGGCGATGGAATGACGACAGGGGCGACAGAACGTCGGTCAGATGTTCATAGAATGGCGGTAGCCATTTTCATAGGGGTATAGCCCATTCGGACTCTATAGGGTGTCTATACAGGATCTTTACGGTGTCTATAGGGTGTTTGCAGAGAACCCATATGAGTTCTACAGGGAGTCCCTACGGGGTTCACAGGGAAGCCATACAGGGTCTACATAGACACATCATTCTTTAGTCATTCCTGGCAATAGATTGTTAGCACCATGAATTGTGTCGTCGAAGGCCGAGGCTGCTTTGTCCTGACCCTAGCTGACCTAAACCTGTTGTCACATCAAGAGAAAAGAAAAGTTTGCACATTATTCAGGAACTATGTTTTGTAGGCATGTGTGTACAGTCAAACCAGACTATATCGAACCCGTTTACTTCAAATTATTCTTTATATCGAACAATTTTTGTGCACAGTAACGTTACAGTGATAATATATAGCAAAAATTACGGTTACATTGAAAAAAATAGCAGCCGCTACCAATATATCGAACTGCCAAGAGTGCCGTTTTGCTCTGCAAGCTTGCTTTCCCCCAATGTGAGCGGCCGCATTGGGGGAAAGCCAGCTTGAAGAGCACGCTGGCTTCTTTTTTCCGGGCGGACGCGTCGACTTAACACCTCCAAGAAAGAAGGCCGTAGAGCTCCGAGTGGTTACGTCACAATGTTGGAGAAGGAAGGCCATGGCGCAACTACGTGAAAAAAAAAAATATGGCATCGATGTGAAAAAAATGTTTCTTGTCGAGTGGCACGGTGGTGTTCGTGCGCGTTTATCCGACATTAATATACGTTTTAAAAGTGCTGTCTTGTACAATTTATTATATATATAATATAAACGTAATACACAACACGCTACCAAGGTTGAAAGTACCAATTTTATATTTATGATTATCCCCGTAACCGCGGGACTATGTGCAGTCCCGCAGCTCACCACACTTTTCGAATGAACCGGTCCGGTGAGATATTTTCTTCTTCCCTGAAATGGGCTCCGATTCTGGTAAATTTACGTTGCATGTGAGCTGCTGACTGTCTAAAAAGGAACGCTGGGACTTTCAAAAGGGAAGAGAACCGAAAAAAATCCAGTCATCGCCGCAGGGAGCACACACGAGCAAGAGATGGGCCGACAACGTTAAGCCTCCCACACTGCTGCCGCTGCTCTCGTGTGGGGTTCTTTTGATCCTTCTTCCCGTCGTTTTTCTGTCGTCACCGCAGTCTCGGGTAGTTTTTTGTGTTCGCTTGATACTACAGCATTTACATGGATTCGCGGAACAAGTCCTGCTACGGTTTGAGTGACGTGTGTGGCAACTAGCCAACGATGACACTGATCGATTATCGATAGACCTCTCTCTCGACAGAGAGATTTCTTGGAGCTTGTCTTCAAATGTTTTCGTGCCAGATATTGGGGGACGTATGGATACGATCGACAGGTGAGAAACAAATTATTTACGGGTTTTCTTGGTCATGTGGGACGCAAGTAAGTGCTGCAGTCTTTTTTTTAAATATTTTGCGATAGAATGGAATTTTGTTTTTTGTCGCTATCCGTGTGCAGTGGCGTCGACATTCGTAAATATGCGTTTTAACGTTCTAGTTTTCACTGGAAGGTGAATAACAAGTTTGTGTGATTATACAAAGTGCATTTTTTGTGCTTATGTGTTTATTTATATTAATGTTATATTATTGCCTTTACCACATTTATAACAGAACCTTAACGGTATTACGGCAATAGTATTATTGTATACAAAAGAAGTTATATTTTGTTCTCAGGCAGCTTGAGCCCATAGGAAGAAGTAAATTATTTGAATGTAAATAGTAAGTTTACATGATTGTAAGTGACCCTTGTCTAGCCATGTCCGCGTTTACTACGTCTACCTGATTTTTAACTGATCTGTTTTGCTGTGTCCAATCACTGCGTGTCTCACCATTTTGTCGAAGCATTTCTGTATAAAATATGCATTCCTACAACAATAATTGCGAGACTCAATGTTTTGAACTTAAAACAATCACATTGTATAGATGTCTTATACGCATACCTCGTGCCATTTCGTACCAATTATTTAGAGATGCAATGTTTTGCCGTGTAATACAATGTTTTCTGGACCCGTTGTTTTGTGCAGCTTTCATTTTAGCTAATAGGACACACGTATGTGACTAAAAGCGCATTACGACGGTCGACCCACGCGCGCTGCCTTCGCTTCGACGTGCTCCCCCGATGGCCTTCCTTTGCGACGTCACGAGAAGAGAGCTACGGCCTTCTCTTCTAGAAGGTGTTGGTCGACCACCCAGAAGAAAAAAAAATCTCTTTTTGCAGAGAAAGCGGGGAGAGGGTGCTCCGTGGTCCCTTTCCCCGCTCCATCGGCAAAAGAAAATATTATCTTTTCTTCCGGGCAGTTGATGCGGCCGCCCGAAAGAAAAAAAAGCCAGCTTTGCTCTGCAAGCTGGCTTTCCCCCAACGCAGCCGCCTGCCTTAGGGGAAAGCCAACTTGCAGAGCAAAACGGCACTCTGCAGAAGAAGGTGCTACTGCTCGGACGTGCTCTGTGCTCTCGGTATAGTTCGGCGCTAATGCGCCAATATAGAAGGCAGCGGCCTCACCATTTTGGATTCCGTCGATAGCGTAGGAAATATTGTTATCGCGGATGCAATAAGGAAAAAGCAGCAGAAGATGCAAGACTGCTTCATTGTGCCTTAGGGGAAAGCCAACTTGCAGAGCAAAACGGCACTCTGCAGAAGAAGGTGCTACTGCTCGGACGTGCTCTGTGCTCTCGGCATAGTTCGGCGCTAATGCGCCAATATAGAAGGCAGCGGCCTCACCATTTTGGATTCCGTCGATAGCGTAGGAAAATATTGTTATCGCGGATGCAATAAGGAAAAAGCAGCAGAAGATGCAAGACTGCTTCATTGTGTAATATGTCAGCAGAAAGTGGATGTTTGAGAGTCACATCCATTAATACTTCTAATTGAATAACCCGCTATATCGAACTGGCAGACGTTTTCTTGAGACTTTGTATAGACCAACGCGCGGCCCTGACGTCACGCAGCTGCAGTGGCGCTGTCGACGGCACTGCGCATGCGCAGACGGATCATTCCACATGAATTCGGTTTCAGCGCACGCGCAGTGCCCACACCTGGTGTGGGCAAATGCGGGCTTGTTTGTAAACAGCGTGTCTGTCTATAAACGGGTTTGACGTATAGTGGATTTTGAGTTCAAAACGAATTTGAAGCTCATAGTTTTTTTTTGGTTGAATATTTTCGAATTAAATATTGTTAATAGTTTCTACAAGCCTTTCTCTACTGTACCATACTTAAATAGAAACCCTGCAGGTTGTTGCCAAGATTTCATTTGTACTCTCCTGAGCTCTTATTTTAATAGGTAACTCATATTTATAAACTGTGGCATCTAAACAATACATTTGTCGCAGATATTCTAATCGAGGGGATTTTTAATTCTGCTTGCTATATGCAAATATATTGTATTCAATATAAAATATGAAAAAAAAGGAGCATGAATGATGAATGTATGTTCTCAAGACATCTCTGCCTAACCCAGACATTGTTGCTCAAAATTAATGAACTTCTATTGCAAGTTTTAGAATGTGTCCAAATTTGTGCGTGTCAAAGAAATGGCATCGTCGTCGTGCGCCAATCCAGACAAGGTCTAGGCTTGGCGCATGCGCACTGGTGACGACGCTATTTTTGCTTACGCAAAGCTTTTGGGTACTGTATTCTAAAATTGCCTAATACTATTACTTAAGGTATTCACTATCGAACTTGATCACATCGGCGGTGCTCGTGAATGCAAGTGACAACCTAGCTCTTCATAATCTACACCTTTTTGTGTCTAGATATTTTACTTTTTTATGCGAAAATGTTTTTGTATTCCTTAATACATGAACTCGTCTCTGTTACGTCACGGCGCGGTGGTGGCGCGTCGGAAGCCCCCATGTGAGAGGTGTATTCCTGCATTGTTTTGAAAGGAACCAGACAAAAACCTGCCTTCTCGTCAAAACGCTGCGACTGGGGCTGTACCAAAAGGGTCGAGAAAGGTTTGAAGGTCAGTTTTCAGGTGCTCGGTTCGTCCGAGAACGTGGATATGTGCCGTGAAAAGGGAAAACCAGACGCCGTCGGACCACAATTCCTTGGGCGGGAAGCACTTTGGGTTGAATTCACAGATACTGGTGGTCATCAGATTTATTTGTTTTGTTCCAACATGAATGCCGGAAAACCGTCAAGTTGTGCGGACCACCTGCGGACTACGTTCAGTGCGTCTTCAAGATCAAACGGCCGCCTGATCGTTCGAACTGTCGTCTGCTGTTTCAAACGTTTCTGCTTGTCGTCTGCTCTTTTAGACGACACCGGCTTGTAGACCAAATGCTGGCACGGTACTTGCGATAAGAAGTAAGTGCAGGTCTCAAAAGACTTAAGATTGAAGGTTGGTAAGCAGGCTCAATGTAAACACTAGATATTTGGTCATTTGGTCCGATTCGGCTTGCGATTTTCAGTATCGACGTCGACCATTTCAGCTACGGTTGACGCTTTTGCAGCCCGAGCGAAGTCGCAACTGAAAATTGCGAGCGAAATCTTATCATGCGAATCAGGCTTTAGCGTACATTTTGCGGCGTCCACGCGGAATGAATCGCCGCATGTCACATTATTCACGCGAAGTTTTGCGGTGTAACGAGCCTCGGTAATTTCGCTGAGGCCGCTTAAGTAGTCGGGCACTGCCAGGAAGACGTAGAATAAACAATTCGACAATTCGAACGCGAAAAAGGGCAGGGGGACTCACACCGACGCCGACAACATCGCAATTCAATGGTTTGCTATGGGCGAAGGCGAGCTTCTTGCCCACACTCCATCGCGCATGTGCGGCGCCGGTGGCGTCCGCTGAGGGCGCTCCGGTTTGTTTGTAAACATGAGTTGGTGTATACTATAACTTAGGGGATGACATGTAAAATATCAAGCAAATAAAAAATGTCAACTATTTATCCACACTTCAATCTCATCTGAAATGACCCAATACCATGGTGTTAAGTGAGTTCAGCCTTCAGTTGTGCGGTGTAAACATCACCCAGTGTGCGGTGGCATTACAAATACCAGTCACCACTTGCGCGAAGGCATAACGCTGCTCCAATGACGCTGCCTAGCTTTCTGCTTCTTCGTCTCTTTATCATTTTCTTTTTAGACCCAGCCTGCTATTGTTTTGCCCTCGCCATGCCCGCCATCGATTGGGGCATAAAATTCCTCCTGTTCATATGTTCGTCATACCTTACAATAAAACACAGACACTACGAGCCACACAAGTCAATTCAATGTCGTGACCTCGGAGAGGGGGGCTGTGACGCATTGTCACTTGATGCGCTAAATTGCCCGAGACAGCTTGCAACGGCCGCTACAATTCATTGCACTTACAAACAGAGTATAGTGATGTCTAGATAAATTAATTGAATCATTTTGTCAACAGGCTACACACATTAAAATACTACCCTGAGAAATTAGCACAGTTGAGAGCAATCAACCAAACACAGCACCCCGAGGACTGATGCACCACGAAGTTCAATTTTCATAGGCACCATCAGGCACATCACAAATAAAAAAAAAGAAAACTCCGATCTTTTTGTATAATGCTTTGTGGTGCCTGGGAGATAATGCGACCAACTATGGCCACTGTGGATATGGTGCTCGAGTAACCACTAGTTGTTGAGACAGAGCGCCTCCAACAGTAATTGACTGCAACAGGCCTGGCAACACTCTTAGTTCTTTATTTTAAAACAATAGAATACAACATGTGTTGGTGGATTTAAATGTTCATCAGGGAAAATAAAAAAAAAAAAATTTGAGGATGAAAATTGTTTTGAATTGTCACAAAAAAAATTGTTTTACTTTTTTATATTTAGAAAACTTTCCCTGTGGAGCTCAAAGTTGTGTCTACGCGCAATTGGGAAAATCATAATTCCACCTCTTCAGACACAATTTATTTTAACAAAAACATGGAAGGTTTTTTTGCAAAAGTAAGGTCCATTCCATTGCATGGACATATTTTGCTACCTCCTATAAAAATTTAATTGAAAACAAAAAATAGATATGACATGACCGTCCTATCTGAACTTGTTGCCCTCATTCGTTTTTATCACCTTCCTTGTTTCTGTTAGACTCTACGCATTGTTCGGTTCCCCGTTTCACCATTCTTGGGTCAGGCTCTGTTGATGCACTGTTTAGTTAAATTAAACTATCATTGCTACATGAAAGTTTTATGTGTCTGTGCTTTCTCGCCACATGTCTATATTTCCTGTTTACAGTGTAACTGTTACACCTGCGGCTCACCCGCACCGTGTCGCTTGCTCCGGTGCCGCTACAAGCCATGCCTTCATAGTGCCTTGTTCGGAAGACTTCAATGTCATGGGTGCCTTGCGACCACGGCTTCTAGAAAAAACCGAACAAACACATAATTAATTGCATGCACTCAGAAAACCAAAGAGCAAAATCAAAGCTCTGGGTATCTACTGCCTGTCAAGAATATCAATGTAACTGTGCTTTACTGCAAGTACTATATACTCTGTGCATTAGTTGTAACATAGGGAAGAGAGCAGATGCTGTACAGAGATGTTGTCCACCTAAAGTAGGTTTGAAGTATGTCCCTTACATCTATCACTTGCTTCATGTACTCTCAGCATGTTATGTACGAACCAAGATTGAATGTGATATGTAATCAATTTCCGTGCAAATGACATAATCAAACAATCACATGCCTCCATCAAGTGGCAAATTTCAATGTAAGCTCTGCACGGTAAATATATATATGTCTCGTCTGGTTGAAATTAATCACAGGAGCTCACTCTTATGAGACCTTGGTGAACCAATGGGTTATTGCACAACTTCAGGTTGTCGGAGCCATGCAGCTTATTCCCCCTTACGTATCATTGCGCAGCATGTTACTAACATGACAGCCTCCTTGTCAAGACTAAACTCATTTTCCTCTCTTGAGGTTTTTGGCAATGCTTATTCCACAACCTACAGCCCTGAAACTTGAATCTCCATCATACTGAGGGCCATATTGTCACGGGTGGTGACCAGAATAACAATAAATAAACAGGAAGAAATAAACGTTTAATGTGGCGAACTTGTGCCGAAAACAAAAAGGGAATAGAAAATAATAACAAAGCGTCGCGAGCGTCGAAGTCGGCGAGACAGCAGAGTCGAGCGCTGGGGCGAAACCGACTCCGGTTCGCCACGCGGAGCCCCTTATGTACATGCGTAAGCTTCTGGAATAATCAGCGTAGAATGTTCGACGCGTAGAGCATTCGGACCTCGAACACGCAACAGGATTCTCGAATTTACCAGAAAACTAGATTGCAGGAATAACAAAAGATGCGTCGCTCCCAGGGATCGAACCCTGGCTTTTCGCGTGGGAGGCACGCGCGATAACCGTTAGGCCACGAGCGCGCTGCCTGCTTGGTCAGCTGCGCTCGCGGCATTACTCCCCCCTTTAAAAAGTGCATCGCCCCGATGCAACACAAAACAAAACAAAGCAAATAAAAAGGACGGTAAACTAAAGAGTCATTTGGAAGGCATAAGGTGCACAGTCCTATCGGGCGTAGTATGGCTTCAGGCGCACGACGTGGACGACTTCAGGCCGTGGTGGGCGGCGTGATGATGTTCTTGTCCCGTCGGGCATCACCTCGTAGTTCAGCTCCCCGAGGCGACGAAGTACCTTGTACGGTCCAAAGTATCGTTTCAGCAATTTCTCACTGAGGCCACGGCGACGGATGGGCGTCCACACCCACACCCTGTCTCCGGGCTGGAAGTGGACGTCCCTGCGACGAAGGTTGTAGCGGCCGGCGTCGACGCGTTGCTGGTCTTGAATCAGGAGTCGGGCGAGCTGGCGGACTTCTTCGGCCCGTTGAGCAACCACCTGGGCGTCGTCGCTCTCACTGTCAGCTGGCTCATGGGGCAGCATCGCGTCCAGCATGGTCGTTACTTTCCGACCATGTACCAACTGGAAGGGTGTGAATCCAGTGGTCTCTTGAACCGCCGTATTGTAGGCGAACGTGACGTAGGGCAACACCTCGTCCCACGTCTTGTGCTCTACGTCGACGTACATAGAGATCATGTCAGCGATTGTCTTGTTGAGTCGCTCCGTCAGCCCGTTGGTCTGCGGGTGGTACGCAGTTGTACGACGATGGCTGGTGTGACTGAGTCGGAGGATTTCTTGGGTCAGCTGTGCCATGAACGATGATCCGCGATCTGTAATCAGAACTTCTGGAGCGCCGTGCCGGAGGACGATGGACTCAATGAAAAACTTGGCAACTTCCACGGCAGTCCCTGAAGGAAGGACTTTCGTTTCGGCGTACCGCGTGAGATAATCGGTTGCGACGATTATCCATCGGTTCCCTTGCGTCGATGGTGGGAATGGCCCAAGTAAGTCCATTCCAATTTGCTGGAACGGGGCAGATGGCGGCGCAATAGGCTGAAGAAGTCCTGCCGGTCTCGTCGGTGGTTTTTTTCGTCGTTGACACTCGTGGCAAGATCGGGTGTAGTGATGCACTGTCTTCGCGAGCTTGGGCCAGTAGTATTTTTCGCGTATCCTGGCGAGAGTTCTGCTGTAGCCAAGGTGTCCCGCCGTCGGGTCATCGTGGCAGGCTTGAAAAATTTCTTCTCGAAGACTGGAAGGGACCACCAACAGCCACGCCGTGTTGTTGTCGCTGAAGTTCTCCTTGTAGAGCACACCTCGTCGGAGGGAGAAGGTTGGCAGTGTTCGTAGAAAACTGCGGGGAACGGCACTTCCATGTCCCTCTAGGTGCTCGATGAGTGCTCGCAGCTCAGGGTCATCTCGTTGGAGTGCTGCCATGTCGCTGACATCCAGAGCGCCGAGGAAACACTCATCGTCGTCCTCTTTGGTGCAGGCAGGAGCGGCCTCGACTGGGGCCCTTGACAGGCAGTCGGCGTCATTGTGCTTCCGGCCGGTCTTGTACACCACGGTCATGTCGAACTCCTGCAGTCGTAGGCTCCACCGGGCGAGGCGTCCGGAGGGGTCCTTCAGATTCGCCAGCCAGCAGAGCGAGTGGTGGTCTGTGACCACGCGAAAAGGACTTCCATACAAGTATGGGCGAAACTTTGTTATTGCCCAGACGACAGCGAGGCACTCCTTTTCAGTAGTTGAATAGTTCCTCTCCGCGTTAGACAGCGTTCGACTTGCGTATGCGATGACTCGTTCTGCGCCGTCCTGCATTTGGACTAGTACCGCACCCAGTCCGGTGTTACTGGCGTCGGTGTGGATCTCGGTTTCAGCAAACTGGTCGAAATGGCCAAGAATCGGGGGCGTCTGGAGTCTTCGTTTGAGCTCGTCGAATGACCTCTGGTGTTCTTCTGTCCACTCGAACTTTACGGCGTCTTTCGTGAGGTGTGTCAGTGGTGCGGACAGCTTGGCGAAGTCTCGAACAAAGCGCCTGTAGTAGGCACAGAGTCCGAGAAATCTTCTCACGGCCTTCTTGTCAACCGGCGGCGTAAATGCAGCTACGGCGCGGGTCTTCTCGGGGTCAGGTAGAACGCCTTTGTTGTTCACGACGTGGCCAAGGAACTTTAGTTCCCCATAGGCGAACCGACACTTCGTTGGCTTGAGTGACAGGCCGGCGGTCTTGATGGCTTGAAGCACAGCTCGAAGTCGTCTGAGGTGTTCGTCGAAATCTCGTGAGAATACCACGACATCGTCCAGGTAGACGAGGCAGCTCTGCCATTTCAGGCCTGCCAGCACGGTGTCCATGACGCGCTGGAAGGTGGCTGGTGCTGTACAAAGTCCGAACGGCATCACTTTGAATTCGTACAGTCCGTCGGGAGTGACGAAGGCAGTTTTCTCCCGGTCACGTTCGTCGACTTCAATCTGCCAGTAACCGCTCTTCAAGTCCATCGACGAAAAATATCGGGAGTGGCGCAATCGGTCTAACGTATCGTCGATGCGGGGGAGCGGATAGACGTCCTTCTTCGTCACAGCGTTCAGTCGACGATAGTCCACGCAGAACCGCAGGGTTCCGTCCTTCTTCTTTACAAGTACGACCGGGGACGCCCATGGACTTCTTGAGGGTTGAATGATGTCGTCGTCGAGCATCTCCTGAACTTGATCTTGAATCACTTTCCTTTCCTTTAAGGAGACTCGATACGGCGACTGGTGAACAGGGAGTGCGTCGTCGTCGGTAATAATGCGATGTTTCGCCATTGGTGTTTGGCAAACTTTCGATGTCGTGGCAAAACAGTCACTGTATTCGGCGAGGAGATCAACCAGTTGCCGGCGCTTCGAAGCTGGGAGCTCGGGGTCGATGTCGAGCGGCGGCGGCGTCGTGCTCTTCTGCTGTGGCGACGAGGTTTCCTCTGAGACTGCGGTGACCACGGCTGGCGTCTGAAGCTCCTCGACGTAGCCCATGGTGGTACCCTTCGTTAGGTGCTGCGGTTCCTCTCGAAAGTTTGTCACGAGAACAGTTGTTCGTCCTTCTTGAAGATCCGTTACGCCTCGTGCGACGCCAATTCCTTTTTCAAGGAGCAGTTGAACGCTGCCTTCCAGAAGAGCTTCACCGTGCATGGCTGCGTCGGTTATGACGGTGACGAAAACACTCGACCGCGGCGGCAGATTCACATGGTCGGCTATAACTCGGATCGCGGATGACGTCGTGTTGGCCTCCACCGGGGGCAGGACAGGCTTTCGCAGCGTCAACTGGTTTGCCCCGAGGTCGATGACGGCGCCATACTCGCAGAGAAAGTCCATTCCGAGGATAACGTCCCTCGAACAGTCTTGCAGAACGACGAACTTGACAGGGCACGTCTCACCGTGGATCTCGACGCGAGCAGTGCATCTCCCGACTGGTGTGATGAGGTGTCCTCCGGCGGTTCTTATTTGTGGTCCATCCCACGGCGTCATTACTTTTCGAAGGCGGCGGGAGAGCCTCCCACTCAAAACGGAGTAGTCTGCTCCGGTGTCGACGAGTGCCGTCGCGTCGTGACGTCGATGATAACGTTGAGGTTGTTGGACACCGAAGCAGGAGCGTCGTTGCGATGCGCAGCGTCGGGAGAGTGGGAGTGCTCCGTCGTTCTTGGAGGCTCTTTACTTCGGTCGTCTTCGGCAACGCCACCTCCAGGCGTTGCCGCGCCTAGTTTTCCCGGCGACGCAGGGGAGACAGGCTCTCTCGGCGGGGTCGTGGCGCTGGAGACGCTGAACGTCGTGGTGACGGCGAGCGAGATTCACGGCGGAGAGATGGCACTGAAGAGGGCGAGCGTCGAAGGTACTCCTCGATATCGCGAGGGCGTTCGCCGTACCTCGGGCGCGGGTCGTTCGGGTGGAAACCACGCAGCCCAAGTCGACGGTAGGGGCAGCTGCGGTAGATGTGGTCGGCTTCCCCGCAGTGGTAGCAGAGCGGGCGTCGGTCGGCCGTTCGCCAGACGTCGGTCTTCCTCGGCGTCGGGTGTTCAGTGCGGACGAACTCGGGTTGCCCTTCCCGACGTCGGAAAGTCTGTGGCTCTGGTAGGACACGTCGAGGTGGCGTCGAATACTGCTGGGCAGCTGGCGCCGGTCTCCGAGCTATGGCGGCATAGGTCAGAGAAGGCTCCTCGGGTACTGCTGCGCTGGCAGGGGCCTCAGGATGGAATGCCCGCTGAACTTCCTCGCGGACAACTTCGGCTATTGACAGCGAGGCAGGCTGGGGGGCAGCAGGCAGGAACTTCTTGATTTCTTCCCGAACGACGTCCCGGATGATGTCACGGATGTCCGGGATGCTGCAGCTGGACGGCGAGAGGGCAGCGAAGCCGGGAGGTCTCTGGTAGTGTGAGGCCCGTGCGTGAAGGGCGCGTTCGATGTTGGTGGCCTCAGTGATGAAACCTTCCACGGTGGTAGGTGGGCTCCGCACGAGGCCTCCGAAGATGTTTTCTTTCACGCCCCGCATTAGGACCCGCAACTTTTTTTCTTCGGAAGCGTTTGGGTCGGCGCGGTTCATGAGGCGGAGAACGTCTTCAACAAAGCTTGTGACGCTCTCGTTTGGCCCTTGGTGTCTTGCTTGGAGAAGATCCTCGGCACGCTGTCGTCGCTGCTGGTTGGCAAAGGTGCGTCGCAGCTCGGCCTGGCATTCTTCCCACGACGAAATCGACGCTTCGTGGTTCTCAAACCAGGTGCGTGCCGTGCCTTCCAGAGCGAAGTAGACGTTCTGAAGGCACTGCTCCGGTGTCCATTGGTTATGGCGGGCCACTCGTTCGTAATGTTGTAGCCAATCCTCAACGTCCTCGTGGATCTCCCCGTGGAATGGCGTCGGAGTCCGGGGTGCGACGGGCAGGTATACGACGGCAGAAGCGGCCGGGGTCTCCGACTGGTTGGCCATCGTCGTCCTCCTTGCTTGCCTGGTCTTTGGTGGTAAGGGTCCTAATTCCGGGGGTAGGCCAAGGTTCCGGCGGCTTGATCGGATTCCGGTCTGGTCTTCGTTCGGTTCTTGGGGGCTTGGCGTCGGACTTGCGCTGCGGGCCCTCGGAGGGGTACGCGGCAGGGTCATGCGATACCCCGCACCTCCACCAGAATGTCACGGGTGGTGACCAGAATAACAATAAATAAACAGGAAGAAATAAACGTTTAATGTGGCGAACTTGTGCCGAAAACAAAAAGGGAATAGAAAATAATAACAAAGCGTCGCGAGCGTCGAAGTCGGCGAGACAGCAGAGTCGAGCGCTGGGGCGAAACCGACTCCGGTTCGCCACGCGGAGCCCCTTATGTACATGCGTAAGCTTCTGGAATAATCAGCGTAGAATGTTCGACGCGTAGAGCATTCGGACCTCGAACACGCAACAGGATTCTCGAATTTACCAGAAAACTAGATTGCAGGAATAACAAAAGATGCGTCGCTCCCAGGGATCGAACCCTGGCTTTTCGCGTGGGAGGCACGCGCGATAACCGTTAGGCCACGAGCGCGCTGCCTGCTTGGTCAGCTGCGCTCGCGGCAATATCACTCAGCTTGCCTCTACCACATTCTAAAGGTTGCAACCACAGAGGCATAACATAAACAGATGCAGTGTCTATTACACCAAAAAATATTGAATGGTTCCGATTGCATTCCTGCATCAATAGACCCATTTTCAAAAATCCTGCAAGTCCACACAAGGCACACTAGATCTTGTAAAAAGGCACAGTAGCACAGCCAAAAATAATTACGCCCCCCTCACTCCTCCTAATATTAATTAGCACAGTACGCTGTGTAATAATTAATAACGCTACTTTCCACTTACAGTATGGGTGCATGTTCTGGTGTAAGTCATCTCACCAGTAATAGGCAAACTAAAATTGCCCATAAAACTGCATATTGAGTGGAACCTTGATTATGCATTTCCAGTTTATGCAACGTCCTGCATTTTACTATAAATTTGCGCGGGAATGTCAAAGTGCTGTAATATCGCCTTTTTGGATCATACGACTCTTTATTTGACACTTTTGCACGTTCCCATAAATGTCGTATAATGAAGGTTCCACTGCATACGGCCTAAACTTCTTAGGGGGGGGTTACTGAAGTTTCAGAAGTAAAGCACTGCGGATTCGCGAAATGCCCAAGAATCATCCACGGTTATCTGCAGTGAACTGGCAGATGCGGATAAAAGTAAATAAGATTTGGCGGATGGTGAATTGAATGCAGATGTCATGGGCTACAGGTGTGGATATCCGCGGGTCCGGATCTATATTTTTGTCGAGCCGGCCCTCAAGCGTGTGTGATCGCGGAGCGTAGGGAGTAAGTGAGTGATGCTACAAAGCGCATTATGAAATGTTTAGCCAAAATTACTCTCTTAGAAAAGGAGTGCCAATTGGGGAGAAAATGTTTCTTTAGGCCCGTTCACACTCTTGCGACCTCTTAAACCTGGGTTCCTTAAAACTTTTTAAACCAGAGGACACATTGGCGCCATCTATTGGTTAGCAGTGTAAACTCGGCGGTCCGGCATATTTTTTTTATTTCTCTCGCACATTATCCTTTCTTGAAAAAATTTTGTCAATGATATAAACGAGCCTTTCTATGGGTATTACGCACATTTGACCTCGGAAATCCCGCAAAACCTTCGCTCTTGTGAAATGCAGTTCCAGGGTCACCGCATAGATGGCGCCACAATGCCAGTGTGTTCCCTCGTTCTAAAAAAATTTAAGAAGTTTTAAGAGATCTCGTCTCTCTCAGTCGTACTCGGTCGCAAGAGTGTGAACGGGCCTTAAGACCTGAGTCTCATCAGAGATTGGTTTAGAGCGTTCTGCGTCACCAAATCTGCTGTCCCTACAAAAAATAAAGAATGTAGGGGCATCAATCATCTAGGGAAACTGTGTTCTTGTGTGGCACGAAAAGAGTGGAAAACATTCTTCGGGCAAAGGAAACTCAAAACGTACAAGCCACAAAAAATTAGAAGCCCCCAGTCGTGTAATCGCGTCTTACCACGCATATACCAGTGCTTCACTGCGGAGAGTGACCTCCATTCGTCGCACACTTTTTTAATGTTTAACTTCAAAGCCACTGAAAAGAAAAAAAAAGTTTTGCACAGACTAGGAGGGGACACGCGTGTCAAAAAAAAATTTTATGTGAAAAAAAATTTTTTTTTAGTTTTTAGAGGTTGGTTCACATGTATAGCACAGAGCTGATGAACCTAATTTAGCACTAATTCACCACTGTATCAGTGTCATAGGACACAAACAAAGCACAATGTCAGCACTGCATAAACAAGATCAGCATTATTTCCACCTCTTGACTAATAGCCCTGATGTAGAGCTGTGGTTGTATGTGTAAACAGGCCTTACATAATATTTTTTTTCATTATTACCTTGGGGGTTTTACAACTGGGCATTACACAAGGGATAGGCTGCTGATATTTACGATAGCAAATAAGTGACCATTACACTCAACAAGAAAAGTCATGTAGTGTTCTAAAACATAAGAACTCAGGAGCCACATTATAAAAGAATGGTTGCCATCTTTCGGTTTTATTTTACATCCTCTTCCTTCCCTTCTTCTCGTACTTCAGTCCTTGTCTTCTTCGGTCTCCTTACGCTTCCACACTTTGAGACTCATACCTCCTGGGATGATAAAGTAAAATATTGCCAATTGTGGCAAACTTGAGTTGGCATCACTATTTCGATATCCAATGGTCTTCAAAATGCCTTGCTGGCTGGACATCTTGACAACGCGAAAAGGGCAAAGGAAGTTGGAGTTTGTCCCTAGGAGGCCTTGACGAACTAAGACCAAGTCATTCAGCTGCACGTTGGGTATCTGGCTGCCGTGGCGAGCCTCAAAGTTTTTCTTCATGCTGGTTCGATACTTGAACACTTCGTCCGCTGTTTTCCTTCGTTCCCTCAGCTCCAGTTTCTCCTAAATTCTCAACTGGTGGTTCGCCGGCAATTTAGGAGCTTCTCCAAAGACCGCATAATATGGACTGCACCCAAGAGCGGCAGTACGCGAACGTTGTGATGTGTCTCTTCTGCCGTGAGGCAACGTTTCCATCCGCCTTTGAAGGTTGGATAGATTATCATGTATTGTATGAGGTCTCGGATGACCCTCTCTGCCATGCCATAGGCTGCTGGATGGTATGAAGATGACCGTTGCAAGGTAATTCTGCGCTGTAGAGCCCAGTCCCAAAAACATTTGCTTACAAAGGCAGGTATGTCCGTTGTCAGAAATGACGGTCCGCCCATTTTTAATACATCCCGCTCCAAAAGACGTATTACACTATTTGAATCTTTCTTTCCAGGACGAGCGGCACCCTTCGTGTGCACTAGTTGATGCAGGTCAAAAGCGCTAGAGCTTTTTAGTTTAGCGAAATCCAGATGAACAGTCTCGAAGGGTTTTCCGGGGTGTTTTGGAAAAACCATTTCGTTAGTTCGCGGACCGCACTCAGCTTTATGGAGTTGGCATTGGTAGCAAATTGTAACATACTTCCAGACGTCTTCCTTCATGTGGTTCCATCTGAACCTTTGTACCATATTGTTGTAAGTGCACCAAAAACCATAATGTCTGCCTGCACCTAGAGTATCATTGATACAGCTGCAGCACTTTTTGGATGAGTGTCCCAGGAATAGTGTATTTGCCGTCTTCGAATTGGAGATCTAGTGTTCTTTCAAATACCTTTTGAAGATTAGCCTGCTCGAATGGGAGGTCTACAGCCAGCCGGGACAATGCATTTGCGTCAGCCAGAATGTTTCCAGGACGATGGTTTACTTAAAACTCGAACTGTTGCAGTTTGTTTATCCATCTTACCAGCTTCACTTTTGCTTCCTTCAAACCATGAAGGTAGGTCAGCGCTTGATGCTCGGTGTAAACATTGAAATTCTTTCCATCAAGGTAAGTATGAAAATATTAAATTGCCATCAACAAAGAAAGTGCTTTTTTCTCAGTGGCTGTGTAGTTGATCTGCGTTTCCGAGAAGGTGAAAGAGTTGTATCCGATAACCTTGATTTGTTGATTTAGGGGTAGAGTGGTGTCTCTATGATACAGCACAGCTCCTGTTACATAGTGTGAGGCATCAGTATTCAGTTCAAAGGGTAGTTTGATACCTGGCAGGGTCAGCACGAGGTCACTGGAAATACTGGTGATCAGATATTGGTATGCAATCTTGCTCTGGTTAGTCCACTCAAATGGTCTTTCTTGGCGAGTCCCATGAGGCATTTCACTTCTCTGGAGTAGCCCTTTACGAACGCCCAAAAACGACCAGCCAGGCCGAGGAAACCTCGCAGGGAATGAACGTCATATGGCCTCATAAACTTGGATATGCAATCGACGGATTCCTGCTTCGCCGTCTTTGTGAAGCCATCAAACGTACGACCCAGGAAGATGACCTTGTGCTGAAAGTACTCGCTTTTCTTAGCATTAATTTTTAAATGCGCAGCCAAAGCTTTAAGAACCCTTGTGAGCTGTTTTATGTGTTCTTTGGCGGTACTCAGGCAGACGATAACGTCATCAATGTAGACACTGCAGAACACTCCTATGAAGTGCTTCAAGACCTGATTCATCATTTTCTGAAACCAGACTGGAGAGTCTTTCCACCAGAACAACAGCCAGCTGTACTCGTATATGTCGAATGAAATCACAAAAGATATGTACTTGTATTCTTCCTGTAATGAGATTGGCCAGGAGCCTTTGCATAAGTCGATGAGCGAAAACATCTTACAGCCGTCAGTCTCGTCGTTGATGGCTTCGATTCGTGGCATAGGAAACGAAAATAGACGTTTGTTGGGTGATAATCCAGTAATCCGTGTACAGATGAAACGACCCATCCACTTTCGGAACAATAGTAACTGGTGATGTGAAACTTGAAGTAGATGGGCTATTTTTTTTCGCGTCTAGCATCTTCTGCGGCTCTGACTTTAGCCACACCTTCCTCTCTCTTGACATGTTGTAGGGTTTCCTCATGACAACCATTATGACCCTTAGCTTAAAAGGTACCTCGATTGCTGTAGTCACTTCTGGAAAATCGCCAAAACATTTGAGTTCCCGGTACATCTGTGTGACCTCCTCCGCTGATTTGTGTTTTCGGAGAGCTCTTTCTGGAGTCGGCTGTGCATATCTGAAGACTTGCGCTTTGTCAATGCTCACCTCTCCAGTCCAGTAGATGTTGAAACAAAGCTGCTCAATGACTGGTCAAGGCAACAGGAGTTGGTAGCCTTCCCCGTGTTTCGGCATGCAATAAATACCAAATACCGATACTAATAGGCAACATTCTGCATCACCAGTGCATTGACTTTGGCGTGGTTTTCTTGATAGATGATGATAATATCTGCCCTTTTTCAGTGCACCAGCTTTTCACCATTGTAGTCCCTGCACCTCAGTGTGCTCATCAGATATGTCGGCATCCTTGACTTGGTCCACGTTAATTACGACAGTTGCTCGACTGTCGACTAAAGCTTCAAGCTTGTTTCCATTTACGTCGACCAAGATATAAAGGTTAACATTGTTCAAGGAAACACTCTCTCTCGGCGTCAATGGTCAGATACCGAAACCCTCTTTTATTAGTTTTTTGCATCGCAATCTTCCCCCCTGGCCTCTTCGACGTTGCCCTCTTGGGACATGTTGACAGGTGTTAGGAGTGGTCTCCTTTTGTATCCAATCATTTGGGGGAGTACTTCATCCAAATGGTCTAGTGGACCTGGCGACAGAGCTTCCAGTGCTTTTGTGTGATGGCATGCTGGGCTTTGGTGGAACTGAGCAGTTAAAAAAACTTTCCACCACTTGTGTGTGTTGGCTAATTCAGACAGTTGTTGCATACATCTTGGCAGTTATGCCAAGATGTATGCACCCATCTGGTCCTTCGTCATCCCATGAATAATTAAAGGAACCAGCGAGAGCTTTGAATCTGAGACCAGCAGAAGTATCCTCTTCTTAAAATAGTATGGCATTGCAGTCCCCTCTTTGTACTTGTAGGCTATTGCTCGATCCCATGCTTTTAGCTTATCACCAAAAGAGGAAAGAAAATTGTCTCATCATCTCTGCCATGACTTATGCTTGTGCAAAAGAACGCGAAGCTCGTAGTACTTTTTAGCCATGCCATCAGGAAAGAGACACAAGTTCTTTGTCGTCGTCTGTCTGTCAGTTGTTATGCCCGCAGGCATACTCATAGAAATTAATCCAGCATTCTGGGTTGCTAGAAGCTCCGTCAAAGATGTCGGGCTTAACCATCTTAAAACGAGGCTTGTTTGCCGCTTGCATTGTCAAAGCAATTGTCTGAAGTAGTTTGAATTGGTGGACTATCTGTTGTTGTAATCCAAGCATCCTTGCAAGTAGAAGGCCTGCATCTTCAGACTGCAGGTTTGTTGGCTTTGGTCAAGTGGTTTCCAAGATGAACTTCTGATAATCTGACAGTTTCATGTTTATCTTGACCTTGACTTTTCTAAAACATCTTTCAGGCTTCGGCCGGACTGGTCAACTAGATATTGAATGAAGGTGCTGGTGCTTACCGCTAGCGGTAACACGACGGGGTCTTCATCTTGCGGCTGATATTTCATGGAATGCACAACTCCCCTGTCGTCGCTTTCAACTTCGAAGGTCACCCCTTCAACTTACTGCAATCCTGTCGGCTGTGCCATTTTGTAGTGTTCCAAAACATTAAAACTCGGGAGCCACATTATAAAAGAGTGGTCGCCATCTTTTGGATTTTATATCTTCTTCCTTCTCTTCTTCTCGTACTGCACTCTTGTCTTCTTCGGTTTCCTTACAACTCCTACACTCAAGAATGGTACACACAGATAAAAAAGTAAGGAGAGACATGGCAGGGGAGGGTCAACTTTCGGACCATTATCTCAAATTGATTCAAACTTTCAGGGTGAATTAAACCCCATTAGGTTTGACGACATTTAAAGTTTAAGTCTTGTAGGCCGGTTCTAAGACATACTATGCTTAACACGCTCCAGAAGAAAGTCACCTTATTAGAAAATGTATTTAAAAAAATTGCAATCCACAAAATGTTTGGTTTAATGTGAAGTAGAATACCCAGAGTGCAAGTTAAAGTAAACGTTATTTGTAGAAAATGCAATTCAAGAGAAAAACAATAACACCCAAAAAGAGGAAGCGATTTTAACAAATTTCTGTGTTGTAAAATATTCAGTTTTGTCATGAAGAATTTAGCTTTTTCAGATTATGAGTACCTTAACTTGTCCCTCGGAAATTTCAGTCCAGGAAATCCTGAATGAAATCTTCACACTTTCAAAATGTCAAATGATACATTTCCTCATACCATATTTCCTGTCCAAAAAGTGAAACTGAGAAAAATGGATTTGGAGTTTTAACTTTAGGTTCCTTTCTTTTATATGACTCTGAGGCAGGCAAAATTCACCTGGAGCATTGTTAGCACCTTCCTCTTTGAGACTTCTTTGTTTCCCTGGCAAGAGCCACCAGTTTGTGTCACTTGTAGGCAAGCTAACTTTTGTAGCAGGCATTCCTTGACAGATAAACTGGCAATAACTAAGAGGCAAATCATACTAAGGAAGAGCAGCAAAGCAGGAATAGGATCTGAAGTGGAAGATACTGTGAAAGGGTGTTACCGAAGATAGCACAATATCACTTCACCGGGCAGGACCAATGGTGAACCCTGTTTCGGGTCTCAACCAATTGCTCATACCAAATTTTCTGGACTTTTTCTGTTTGGATCAGGGTGTCTACCAAATTCTTTTTTTAAAATTCCCTGACTTTTCCAGGTTTTCCCTGACTATCTTAATTGAATTCCCTGACCCACAACTACCGACACCAAAACACAATATATTATAGATAGACACTATTCACAACGTAAATATTGTATTTAAGTTAGATAACGCAACTACCTTCACTTTGGAAGATGTTTAGAATACAGCATTGACCAGGGTTTACTGTTTCAGAGAGTTTGGTTCCAGTACCTGATCAGTACATCCATTTGTTCTCTCTGAGTTACTTTGTTCAGTGACTCATCAAAAGCAATCACCAGATATGGCTTGCCAGCAACTTCTCTTGAAAGTATGGGCCGATACCATGACATATGGTATATCCCACTTTGTCTTTTCCAAGCTGCATTTTTCTGGCGGTCTCACACATGGGGAACATCAACGGAAACAGCGAGGCAGACGCTGCCGCTGAACGGAAAGACCCATGAGTAGTTATAGTGTTCAAGCACCACATGATCCGAGCTTTTGTGACTTGCTTCTTCAATCAAAAGCCACCACCCACGTCTTCACAGAGGGGCTAAGAGCTTCCGTGGCGGTGGTTAGACGCATTGCCGGAGCTTTGCAAGCGCTATTGCTACCTCCGGACGAAACACCCGTTGCTGTCGCGGAAGGCAAGTCCGCATTTGTCGCAGTTTTGAAAAATATGATTGGGCCCTGGGAAACGCTTTGCAGATATTTCATAGCAGCTTGATGCTTCTTACCCTCAACATGAGTAGTAATCGCCTTATTCCCCATGTTGCTCAGGGAGAACTTCTTGCAGCACATTGTACAGTGAGCACTATTTGGATCATTTGGAACGGGCCAAATCCAACTCGCAATCGTGGATATGTCCGGGTTTGTCCAGTTGAGGTTGAAGGAGCGCTTCCTCGACAGCGAAATTGACACTTTCACATATTTCCACTTGCGGAAAATAACACAATAGAAACCCAAAGCCACAAACGCACGTGGCAGAGCTCGTAGAGTGCAGGCGTCCAGGTTGCGTTTACAGGGAAGCGCGAAAACACCATATCTGACAAACGAATGGATCGCTAGGCACGCGCCTCTCAGAGGGTAGATGAATGAACGACGGCTGTTCTCTTCCAAGTGAGTGGTGACTCGCTCCACCTAGTATCGGCTAGAGTAACTGTTTTTCCTCGTACAAGAGCAACACCACCTGACAAGAGTCACGAACTAAACAAGATGGCCGCTGCTACTCTGCTTCACTAGTAACTGTGAGTAACTCTTTAGCCGCCATACTTTAGCATTGCTACTCTAAAGTGTAGCTTATTTAGTGGCTTTAGAGTGTACTAAAAGAACGACGAGCCGCCAGCTTCGCACATGCTCTCGTGTGAAGCGCAGCGCGTAGAAAATTGGACGGGTCGCATTGCGCCTAGGAGGTCGCGACGCCGCACTTGACTGCGCTCGTGGCTATGCCTGCTCGCGCCTGTCGCTTCTAGCGTAAGCGGGCGAGCATGGGACAAATTCCCTGACTCGGCAATCTTTTTGGAAATTTCCCTGACAATTCCCTGACTTTTCCAGGTGTCTTAAAATTCCCTGACAATTCCCGGTTTTCCCGGTCGGTAGACACCTTGTGGATGTTTAGGGTTCTCCTCGCCATTGATACTTTTAAACTTGAAAAGCTTCTACGGGCTAAATCTAGAATAAATAGCACTTCCAATGAGGGTGAGATGTTCTGGCAATGTTAAACAAACATTAAGCAGTGCTAAATAAAATGCGCAAAAAACTTGTCTGCCACTCGAAGGGCTGCTGATATGTTGGGAATAATTTATTGTGAGATAAATCCTGCGTGTTTGTGCATAAACGTTTCTGAAACCACTCTTTTGATGTTAATAAACATATCATTTTTGAAAAAAAAACTTTTTTCCTGAAATTTTTTTGTTCCAAGGTGATATCCCCCTTAGCAAAAGTTATACATACAAAAAATTAACACGGGACATCTTATCACTTGAGTGGTATTATTAGAACCATTCATTCCAAATATTGCTAGCAGTGACTATGTGGTCAGGCAGAGTTTCCTTCTGTTATTGTTAAGGGTATCAAAGAGTTTGCACAGTGGACGCAAAGATGGCCTGATTGTTGCAGGTAATGTCTCGTCTTGGAAAAAATGAAATAGGAGATGGAAACAATGTGTTTTTAAGTGCTGGATTATGTGGTAAAACTTGTAAAACAGTGTTTGTCGACATATTTTTCGTCTTAATGATTAGCTCTGGGCAACGTTACTAGAACACTCAGTTGAGTAACTAACCCTTGAAACCCGGACCGCTCGCGTCCACCGAGACCAAACTAGATACGATTACAGCGCCGCCTTTTAACGGTGAGTCAAAACATCAAAGTTGCTTTATATAGCTACTGCGAGATGGCGCTGCAAGATGGCGCCACCTAGAGTTCCTGTATATAGCTACCTACGGTAGCAGAGTTGCGCATTCATCCTCGGCGGGCGGCCGTAGCGCCGGCTTTCCTGCACACCCTGGATGCTTTGCTCCTCACGTGACTAAATTTGGCGAATAGCGGCGCCGCGCGCGCCGCCGCGCATGGAAAACAGGAGAGGAGGAGAAGGAGGGCGAAAGCAGGGGAACATACGCCGGGGCGCAAGCAACGTCGGCGGAGCGACCGTAAAGGTGGCTTTCTTGCACGGCGCCGGATGCTTTGCTCCTCACGTGATGAAGCTCAACGAATAGCGGCGTGGAGGCGCGGGGAAAACAAATGCGCAACTCTGCTCCCCCTTCGGGGGAGCATATAGAGGAACTCTCGCGCCACCGGCCCTTGTGCGACTCGGCTGATTTAGCACGTGCAACCATGCAGTTCCCAGAGTGGGCGCTACGAGAGAAATGGCAGCAATGCAATCTAGTCTGATCTGGTTCGGTTCTCAAGTACGGATCGGAGCCACTTTTTCAAAGCAGGCTCCTAGGGCAGTTTCCCGACCGAGTTGTTCTAGTAACGTTGGCTCTGGGAGATTCACTCTCTAATGCAATTGAGAGACGCTGGCATAAGAAGAGTAGACAGAATAACTAAATCGTAAAACCTTTTTTGGAGAAGTTTTAATTCTTCAGCAAGAGAGTTCTGCCATGGAGACTACAGACGATGAATGTTCTACTTAAGGCATACGAGGGTGAGGTATGCAATGCATTTAATGTTAGGAGAGGAGAAAGTCAAGTGCGCTGCTTGCCTTACCGATAGTAGGTCTAATGCGGGTGATCCGTGTCAAATTTCTCGTTGTATAAACACAAACATATTTATGAAACAAGAAAGTGCTGATAGTGGTATCGTTAATACTGTAGACATAAAAAGATGGTGATGAAAGGTGAGCAAATGTAAGCAATTTGCATTTCTTTATCCTCAAGGACAACAGCCACTCATTATACCAACGCGCTATGGATAATAAGGCAGTCTGCAAGGATAAGTGATCATCGCCATCTGTGACTGCAGTAAATTAGTCATCTGTGAAAAGGCAGATAGTGGACGAAACATGAAAAGGAAGATCATTGATACAGATTAGGAAAAGAAGCGGTCTAAGCACGCTTCCTAAAGGAATGCCCAATGTTAAGTTGGACTTGGATCATATGGAGTTATTTATAACAGTGCATTGAACTTGATTGGAAACAAACTAGAAAATCCAGGCAACAATAAAGGGATCAATTGTGACATTGCACGATAAGGCGGTTATGAGACACCCTGTCAAATGCTTTTGAGAAGTCTAGGAATATACAGTGGTGGAACTGACAAGTGGTGATTTGGAGCAGCTCTTGTAGAAGAGAAAAATGGGTTTTGGAGCAGATTCCCATTTTTGGAGCAGACAATTTTGAGCTTTCATGTCAGAAAGTTTTATACAATCTCTTCGAAAGTTAGCCCATAGGAAAGATTGTAGTTGTTGAAGCGTTGGGAGACTAAAGTGTTATGCCTTGTGGGATCTTGCTACCAACACAGGTACCGATAGAGTAACCAAAGGGTTGTCTCAACAGCGGCGATAGCTCAAAGGAGACGTCAAACCTAGTAGCGCGGTCCCCACATCTCCGCGGCAATGTAGACGACGTTTAGGGCTACATTACTGCGGGTCGGTTCGATAAATTACCTCCGTCGGTGCCAATGATCGACTACCTTGTCTCACTCTCTCGAATATAGCGGAAGAGAAGACACACGTACCAGAGTAAGGACAGTGTCCAAGAGCATTTATTAGAACACTCAAAATGAACTACAATGTCTCCATCCAAAATGCCCCCCGCGCCGGCAAGGTAAGAAAAGGTCCTTACCTGCCAGACGCGGGGTTCCGGAGAGCCAAGACAGGGGAAGCATCGGAGAAGTCGCCGACACACGTCCTATCTCTTTCGCGGTCACGCGGACGAGTCCCTTTCCCGAAAGCGGGAAAACCAGAGGCGAGACCTCCTCGCCTGTCAACAGTGATCCGCATCCGAGCGGGGGAACGGAAATCGGTCCCCCCGAGAGAGAGCGAGAGGAGAGCCCCCCAAGCCAGGCGGCCCTCCGCCTCACGAACAGGTCAGAGCTCACGGCGAAGGAGGCCGAGTGTTCCGACCTGCGGCCGTTATCGCAGCCATCGGGGAAGGGAGACCTTAGGAATCCCCACAGCCTACAGAAGACCTGGCCTGTACAGATATTTATTTAATTTTGTAGATGTCTCAATTAACCTATTAGGAGTACCGATGGCATCTTAGGTCTGTGTTTGACGTAAAAATATGTTGTTGGATACTTTATAGAGGGTTCTATCACGGTGACGTAATTGTCGCGAATTTAACATCAAATGGACACTATTGTGCTGAATGTGTCTCACACTGCCCTCGCTCGTATTCGACCTGCTGCTGTTCATAAAGCAGCTAAGCGGAGCACATAGCTACTCTAACCGATCACGAGTAGCGCCAGCTATTCATTGCAATCGATGTGAGCACCATTCGAACAAAAACCGATAACTCTTCGTTAGGCATGTGCAAATAATAAATTTTGGGTTTGAAGCAAATTCAGAATGAATAGTAATACTAGTTGTTTTGGCCGAATATTTTTAATTGAATACTGAAGACTTTTTGCACCTTTCTCTATGCCTTTTACTACTGTTACATCATGCTTAAACAAAAATTCAGCTGGACTCACGAAGGCTGTTCCTAATTGCCCACTCATAAGTTAAATTAAATTTAGCTATATTTATACATCCAGTACCTACATTGGCATGGCAAGTAAATAACAAATTTGACATAAAATTAAACATATAAAGGAGCCCAGTCATACGTAACACAGGGGATTTATAAATTTTCTGCCTATGTATAAAATATATTTTGATTCGGAATTTAAAAAAGAACAAATAATGAACACAGGTTTTTAGAACATTGCTGCCTACAGCCCGTTGTAACTCAAGAAGGTAGGGCGAGGGTAAGACGGGCCGGGGAGGAGGAAGCAGACGGAACGCTGGAGAAGAGAGGGGGAAATCTACTTAACTCTTTAGTGTTCCGTCTGCTTTCTCCTCCCCTGCCCGTCCTACCCTCGGCCTACCTTCGTGAGTTGCAATGGACTCTAACATATACCTTTGCATATAGCCACAGTTACTGCAATGTAATATTAACAATCCCAAAATATTTTTGTTGTTTTTTACTACATTAGGCGTGCGCATGCACCATACTAGTTTCAACATGTGCTTTTCGCCTAAGCGCGCGAATGAGCTGCAGCGAAGCAAGTCGCGAGATCGCTGTGTCTGCTCCACGGGTATTGCTCTCCGCAGTGCACCTGTGCTTGAGGAGAAGCGCACTCAGGGGGGGGCTAACCCGCCGCAATCAACACTTCGAAACGTATGAATACTGCAGTTCATTTGGAAGCGAATATCAACGTATTATTTGAAACTACTATTAGAAAATTAGAATATTCACGCAGGCCCACTCTTCGCACATAGTACTTAGGCATCAAAAAAAAAAAAAAAACTGTACTCCCTCAACTTTCAGTGGCATCGTTTGTCACGTGCCAGACACTTTCAGTTTCCTTTTCGGGAACAGCTCCCTTTTGGCGCAGACATGGCACAAATTGTGTGCAAATACAGCCTTTAGAGCAGCATGTAGCAGGTTATTCGTTCTGGTGCAGTTTGGCACAATTGGCGCAGCAGTTCCGCCACTGAATAAAGCAACACTTTGTTGTTTACGTTCCAAATTAAATTGAATGTCAGGTATGAATCACAAAAGTTGTATTTTGCATGATAATGTCTTTCTAAATCTGTGCTTGTTTTTGTTTAGGAGTATATTAGGCTCAATGTATCTAACGACTTTCGAAGATAGGCTGAGTGATCTAGAACAATAATTGTGAGGTGAATTTCTATCTCCGAACCTATGTACAGGAATGGACCTTTTCCGAGAAGCGTTCTGCGCACGCGCGAGCACTCGATGCCAAGCGGCGGAAGTCGGCACTAGAAATCGAGGAAATTCGGAAGGAGGCTGTCGATTAGCGAGTAGAACACGTAATTGCAACATATATATAATTGTGTTACACAAAAAAAGAAAGTGAACGGAAAGAAAAACATGACGTTTGGGTGGACGCCACAGATCCCCCTCTTTAGAGTCGCGTTGGGCACGCGCCGCTGCTCGGAGAGCGAAGAAACTGGTAGCGTAGCTCCCATTATCGATTGGTAGCGCAGGTAGGTCACTTCCTCGATTTTTAGTTCGTGCAGCCACCGCCTGGTGCCGTTGGTAAGTGAAAAGGTCCATTACACGGCTGATTTTTAAAGAGGCCCTGCAAGGACTTTTTTACTGGTTTTTAATTTGCACTTAACCTGAGTGCACTGATCGTACTAGTAACTTAATGAAACTTTTCTTTTCTTGAATGTCACTTTATTTTAAAAGATATAGGCAAATTAAAATTACAAAAGCAAAAAATAACCTCTTTCATGAAGTCCTTGGTCGCTTGAGTGGCCGTGAACTAGAGGAGGGGTAGTGAGCCCAGCGAGCACACATGGCTGCCGCACTCCATGTCGACGGCTCGAGAGGGCGCCGCTAAAGCATGCTCTGGATAGGCTGTATGAGGCGGGCAGCCAGGGCGGCTCTCATTGCATTTGCTGCGCGATTGAACACTAATTCGGAAAGACACTTCATTGGCCACAAATGGCAGCAAACACGGGGTAAAGATTAGTTCAGAGCGGGAGCCACTTCGCGCTGCCATACCGCCAAACGGCCAAACCGCAAGCCAAATCTGCTCGCCGAAGGCCTTCGGAACACCCGGAACCGGTCGGATCCTCGAGCCGGTATAAGACTGCAGCGCCGCCACGTACATCGGAGACCTTTCTACGCTCACCGCTCATCGGTGCCTGACCCCACTACCCCTTTCTAGTATGCGCCGCCCTTTCCACCGCTTGGTGGCGGGTACGTCGACGGGTCATTTCTTGTTTACTTACTTTATAAACTGCATTTGTTTCGTTTTTTTTTCTGATCTAAAATACCGAACAAAAACTACTTTCATAAATATTTGAAAACGGTTCAAGCCACTTATATTTTGTATTTCAACTAAAAAGAAGCTTTTAGCCGCTCTGACGAGTAGTAAGGCCAGGACCAAAGACTTCACAAATCGCGCGTTTTCGGCACCGCGGGTCGCCCCCGTAGGTGAAGGAGGTTTCCGCGTCGTCCGGTTAAAATATGATGCACTGATATTTAGGGGGGATACGACCTCGAAATTCAATTTTTTTTTAAAATGTGTTTCTAAAAAAGTTTATTATCGGTTCATTAACTTTCGAAGCATAGTGTCAAGAAGTTTCATTTAGAAATATGCAGGATTTATTTCACAAAAAAAAATATTTTCAGCACGGTCGCGAGCACGCGCGATGCCCCACTGAGCGAGACAACGGCAAAATGCGGTGTTTTCGAACTAAGCCCACTCCGCGCTCGTTCGACGAAGGCGAATCATTTTACCCTCGTTGGAAGCGCCATTTCTTCTAGTTTTTTGCCGTGAAAAGCTTTCTGCGTTAGAGGGTATCTGTGGCCTGGGAGAGCCCAAACATTGAAGCAGAAAAAACGGAAAAAAGACGCTCCTAATATGCTACGCTCGATCTCATTGGTTGAAAACCGAAAAAGGCCTCGCGATTGGCCGCAGTGGTGACATCACGGTTTGTTTTTTTTCGGTTTGTTCGCTTTGGTCAGCTAGCTTCTCTCCTGATCGTATCGCTACTCCGCCGCTCCGGCAGCTCTTTCGTTTTCTACCGAGGAATGCCTGCCACGAAAGCGAGCACTCGCGGTAGCTTTGGCCGGCGTTCTCGATCTCGAAAACGAAGAGGCGTGACAAGAGGACGCCCCCGAAAAAGTGCCAACCCGCTGCCACCGCCGTCACCATCCCTGTCGTCGCGAGCTTCGAGTTCGACTGGCTCAACTAGCCCCCACGCGTCGGAGTCTATTGCTTCAACGTCAAATGCTGAGGATGTTCCGGTCTCTGCGGAGTGCCTGCTGACAACGTTCGAGAGAAAGCTCGATCTGCTCAAGTGCAATGAGGACGACGCGAAGATGGCGGACGCTCCCACTGAAGAGCCTCTTTATGGTTATCGCCTAATCAATGTGTCGGCCGTGCAAGGACTAATCGACGCTCTACTGTGTCCCAAGTGCCATGGAGGGGAGCTCAGCTTGCAAGAAAGAGGGACTGGTGCCGATCGTCTGTTTGTTGTTGGATGCTCGTCCAGCGGAGACATCGTCGCGGCACCGCACTCGCCACCAATTGGCAAGTCGCGACAGAACGAACTCGTGATGCGACTTGGAGTCGTCGGAAGAGACTGCAGATTTAGCTTTACAAAGCTCTTGAATCTCTTTGGGGGACTAAATGCTCCGCCCCCAATGCACGTGAAGTCCTACCAGAAGGTTGCGGGAAAAGTGCACGATGCCGCGATGCTGGCGGCGACCCAAGTAATGGAGGAGGCTGCACGAGCTGTCAGAAAAGCACAGGCAATGGAGGGCACGAGCGCCGAGAGCGATCTTCTGGGTGTGTGTATCAGCTACGACGGAACGTGGCATAAACGTGGACACACGTCACAGTTCGGAGTCGGTGTCGCAATTGAACTAGAGACCGGCTTGGTGATCGACTTCGCAGTGCAAAGCAAGTACTGTCATGGGTGCCAGCTGGGCCCTAAGGAAGGTACCGAAGGCTTCGAGGAGTGGGCAGACACGCATCGGAAAACCTGCCAAAAGAACTATGAGGGTTCATCGAATGCAATGGAGGTGCAAGCTGCAGCAACCATCTTCAGTCGGTCTGTCGAGAGGCATAAAATGCAATATGTCACCGTCCCAGTGATGTGATTGGCCTAAGCCATTTTGGAGCACATTTCGGAGCACCCAAAACAGCGTTTTGGAGCAGCAAATGCGGCCTTCGGAGCAACCAAAACAGTGTTTTGGAGCAGTAAAAGCGGCTTTTGGAGCAGCTAAGACAGTGTTTCGGAGCAGCAAAAGTGGCTTTTGGAGCAGATATTCTTAGAAAAATAAACATGTTCGTTTTAAGTGCTGAACAAACGAAGGACACTTTGTGTAGTGTCCTGATGTGACGTGTGACGGAACTCGCTGCTTGTGGTTTTACACGTGCCAGATTTTCGCCAAAAGTAAGCAAACGTAAAACAATGGATTGCAAGCGTCCCGGCTGGTGCCTCTGTCGTGCAATCATGTTCGCATGCACGCGAGGGCAACTTTGAGAGGCTTGCAGTTGCGCGTGCTTCGTGCGAGCGGAGACAACGGCTGTTCGATCGAAACCAAAATCATACCACACCGCTCCGTCGTCAATAGACCTTTTGCGAAATTCCCAAGCGCCAGGGAGCACGCTCCGAGTGTAGTTACACGCGCTGCACGTGCTGGCGTCTGTAGTATACTTCGTTTCACTTTCTCTGCGAGCGAAGCCGAAGCTAGAAGCCCGAGACCAGCGCTTTTTGAGTTTCTCCCCAGCTCGCGCGCTGGAGCGAAGCCTGAACGCACGGAGCTTTCGTGCTCGCGCTTCCAGCTTTGCCTTCGCTCGCACATAAGGTGAAACGAAGTATAGTAGCTTTTCTAAAGCAAATGTCTAAAACAAATGGCATTTGCACGCGCGCTTGTCAACGCTTTATTTTGGTGTTTTACTTCGAATCTTTTATACGGGGAAGGCGAGCGCGTGTGGCGCGTGTCCATACATTCCCATCATTCTCCTTGATGCTTGGGTAATTTAGCAATAGGTCTATTGATTCCCAAAATCGTATGCAAAATGTAACTGTCGAGCACTACGAAAAATAGTCCAGCGGCGCGTGCTTGCCAGGCCGGCAAACAAGGTACAAGCTAAACACACACAGAAAAGGATGGATGCTTGGGCGAGTTGGTGAACCATATTTGACGGTGACAGCGCAGGGAAAACCACTCTCACACCATACACTCAGGAAGACAAGCACACGCGCTGAACGTCCGGGTTGACTTTTCGAACGGTATAAGTAGAAGTAGTAGCACGACATACAAGGAAAGTTCTAAATACACGGGAAACGAACAGTAAAAGAAGAGAAAAAAATATAAAGAAACGAAAAAATATATATAACCTAAAAACTTTTACACATCGTCCCTCTCCCTCATCGCTATCCTTTAGAGAGAAATTGAAGCTCCTTGGTTGACAGCGCTATAGAAGGACTACTGACACACTTGTCCTTCAGCTGTGCCATCCTTTCCGCTTCCATTATTTCTCTTGTCAATGAGTTTCGACTTCTACCGATCACAGAACAATTTTCAAAATGGGCTACACAGCCACAATCGCGACAATGGACTCCCAGGTGTCCAGCCACGACTCGGTGGGTGTTATAAAATTGCTCTCTTAAACAATCATTTAAACACCTTCCAGTCTGGCTGTATATTCGTATATTCGGTCCCACTCTCATGTGGTAGAGAGTATGTAGGCCAGACTGGAAGGTGTTTAAATGATCGTTTAAGTGGTTTTCCCTGCGCTGTCACCGTCAAACACACAGAAAAAACAACCTGAGCGCATCGATGCAAGGCATTGCGAGCCAGGGTCAGAAAGTTCTTGGAGCGCTTTATGCAACGACTGAACTCGAGACAAACAAGCGCGCTGTGCGTGTTCAGCGTCCAGACATTGTCTTCTTCGCTTTAGCTCACTTCTCTTCACAAACTTTTTTTCGCGGCAGATTCTTCACGTACCGGGGTCCCCCTCAAAAGAAAGCCCACAGAGAAAGACCTACGTAATCAATACTTCGACACAGCAGTCTTTCAGTCTAAGAGGGATTTTTGTAGTAGCATATGATTTAAGAAAGAACGGAAATGTTGATGAACATGCGGCGGTACTTAGTTTCATTTTAGAAAGCGCCATATCTGCAGCGACGTGGGGACGGCAATACCAAACGTCGCGCGACCATGGTGACTGGAAGGCAGGGACCAATTATAGTTTTCCTACGGCCGTGGCTTTCAGGAGCGAGTGCTTCAGCTCACAGAGTCACCCCCGCCACGTAAAAACGTGGTTTCGTTTCACAGCTTGACGGCATGGCTGGTACCCGCCACGCTATCGTCGGAGCGTCCACACACACCCACATCTATCGTTTAAAATATGTTTAAAAAAGACGCGAGACGAGATTCACGAGACGACAAGAGCGCGAAAGGCGACACGGCGGGAGAACCATGCAAGACCGGATGGACAATTGATGCAGGGCACTTTGTGACGGGCGACCGCTTGCGCCACATAACACACGCATGCTCAATTACGGTGCTCAGTTTAGTCCCGGTTTTGAAAGGCGACCGATATCAGTTTTTTGGCGCAGGCTTGGTGCAGATTTCCCATATTTTGGCAAAATGTAGCAGGATGTAGCAGGGTCAGCCCCTTGGCGCAGTTTGGCGCAATTGGCGCAGCAATCGCATCACTGCCGTCCTGTGCGACGGCGACAGCAAGGCGTTTACGCACATAGCTGGTCTCGAACTGTACGACAAAGAAATACACAAAGAAGACTGTGTGAACCATGTGGCCAAGCGAATGTATGCGGGCATGGAAAAGCTCAAGAAGACCAAAAAAGGGCTCGGCGGAAAAGGAAAACTCACTAACGTGGTGATGAAGAAGCTGACAAGCTACTATGCGTGCGCTATAAAGGACAACGCTCCCGACGTCCCCAAGATGCAGAAAGCTGTCTTCGCCAGCCTCCTGCGTAGCTATTCCACAGACCCGGAGCCCCGTCACAATGCCTGTCCACAGTGCGAGGATTCATGGTGCCACTATAACCGCCACAAGGCTCTGGAGGCAGCAGGCAAGTCTTCAGCACCACGACCCCACCGACCAGCCTTCCTGAAGGATGTCGCCAAGGAGATTGTTTCGATCTACAACAGGCTGATGCAGCGGGAATTGCTCATCCGATGATCCCGCATGAAAACGCAGAATGCAAACGAGAGCTTCAATGCCCTCATCTGGAAGCGCTGTCCCAAAACGAAATTTGCCTCGCTGCAAACTGTGGAGATGGCTGTTGCTTTAGCCGTGCTCGAGTTTAATCTCGGTCCTAGAGGTTTTGAAAGGGTGCTCAAGGAGATGAACATTGCTCCTGGTAGCCACCAGGCGAAGCATGCCTCCAAGGCAACTCGGGGCAAGATTGCCAAGGCGAAGGTCAGGGCACTCGACACGTCGCCAGAAGCGATGCAAGCTGGAAGCTATCGTCCGGGAACAGCGCAGCCTGGATGGCGAGGGTGCCACCTATGCTCCAGGAGGATTCTAAGCTCCTGGGACCCATTGAAAATAAAGAAACCTCAAGTTGAAACTTCAAATGCATTTTTCTCAGTTTCACTTTTTGGCAGGAATTGTCATCTTAGGAAATTTATCATTTGACATTTTAAATATGGAAAGACTTCCTTTAGGGTCCTCCTGGGCTGAAATTTTGTGGGGAACAAGATAACATACTTTTTATTTAAAAAAATACTCACTCCAATATGAAAACAAAGTATTTCTAAAACACAAAAATTTCAAAATGATTGTTTTTGTTGTTAGGTGTGTTTTTTCCCTTGGAATTGCAGCTTTTGTAATTGATTTTTACCTTAACTTGCAGCGTGTGCATTGTACTTCACATTAAAGCAAGAATTTTTTTTAATTCCTGTTATATATTTTTTAACGATACATTTCCCAACGAGGCCCCTTTAAATCTGGAATTTGAGGAAATTAGTATGTCATAGAATAGGTCTATAATGCTGAAACTTGGCAGGTTATCCTTTCACACAGTGTTCAATTTACCCTGCAAATTTCAACTGATTTGGATAAAGGGTTAAAAAGTTGACCACCCCAGGCAATATCCCCCCTTAAGTCGCTCTCTCCGTGCCCGCTGGCTTGCCCGAACCCCAAGAGATGTGGAAACCGCAAAAAAAGTAGACGCTTAAATATTATTGCAGGGCCCCTTTAAGTCAAGAGGTATGCTACCAGAGGAGTGATTCTCGATAGATGTCAGTTAGAACCTGAAATTATATAGGCTTGGTGTTTTCCAAGACTGTAGTCTATGTGGTTGCCACCAGAACTTGTGGAAAGTTCCTGATTTTCTATGACTAAGGATATACTTATATCTAACAATTATATTCTGCAGATATTGAACAAGGACTTGCCATTATTACACAAATAATTACAATGCTCTGAGAAGTAATTCCACTAAAGAATAAAAATTAAACATACCAACAGCCTCCAGTCAGCAGCTTCCATGAGTCTTGGTAGTTTCAAACAGCAACACGTCCTCTAGAAGTGGAGCATAAATGGCTCTGGTCTGTGCCTGGTCTGGTGCTCTAGCTGTCTGAGGGCCATGAGTCCACGGTCACCTGAGCCCTGCTTTCAGCCCTCTATTCTTCTACTTGGGCTACAAGCTGTAGTAGCAGGCTTGCAGCAGAAACTGAAGGAGTTAAAGATGCACTTCTGAAAAGACAAGGCACAAAAGAAACCATCAACCACTTAGCTTGAAAGGTGATTAAAAAGGAAATCATACAGATTTAATTAGAACAAAGCTATGAAGATTCATCTCAACCACCCAGGTATTGTGAACCTAGACTGATCTCGCAGCACAATAAGCCTCAGTCGAATTGCAGAAACCTCAGTCTAGTTTACAACCTGATAACTCGGCATCTGGCCTCAAAGCCAACTTTCAATCAACAGCTAATACATTAAGCTCTGAAATTATAGCACTAATAAGTGAGATGAGCATGGTCATGACAACCTGCTTGACTTACAGTGTCAAGTTAAGGGTCAATCAAACTATTCTCCTATGCCCTTGAAAACTGTGGCTGAGACAAAAGCTACAACCAAAAAGATACTTCAAGTAGCCGTCAGCACGCTCTGTACAAGCAGAAGTGTCAAGAAAAAATTAAAAGGGCCACAGGAAAGCACTGGCTTCCCAAACCTTAGATCCCCCACCCGAAAAACACCCTACTTTGACAGAGGGGAGGCAGCTAGCCTTGCGGCTACAATTTCAGCTGTCTGCTCACGTGATGGGGACAGTATACCCAATTTCGACATCAGGTTGGAGATAGAGTCCGAAGGTTCAGTTGACCGACTGTTTACAAAGCAAATTGCACGAACCAGAGGAGCCTGCTTTAGTATGTTGGTCAGCGATTGTGTGCTGAAAAATTAACTAACGAGAGAAGAGTCATGCTAATGCAGTGCTTGTATGTGTAGTGAATTTCAAAGAAACAGATTATGCACCTAAAATGCTTTCAACATGCTTGCGAATGTGCATTTAGAATTTGCATAAAGATGTTGGCCTGAACTAGGTTTCGGTTGGTCCTGCTTCAACTGCTCATAACTAATATCATTTTAGGGGTAGTGATTAACAGAAATAAAACAGTCGCAAAGGCTGCTTCACACGCTTGCGACTGCTTATGGCTGGAGAGGTTAAAAGACTGGCTTTAAGCCTCTATGAATGCTTACGACCGCCGCACCGGTTGTAGGCAGTTACAAGTGTGTGAACCATGCCTGCTTCCTTCTGCAGTAATGCACTGGACAAGGAAACATATTGTATGTTTCTATAGTTGAACCACAAGAATGCGGTGAGATTGGAGTATTCAAGTTTCAGTATGGTGTATCACATTTTGCTCTTCTACTCAGGCCTGCAAGAATGATGTCCTGGGAATAATAACTAAACATTGAGCCTATACAAACAAAACACCTACCTGCTTCCCATCATACCTTGAAAAGACCTTGTTTTCTAAGGTGTGGCCAATAAAAGAAAAAGCTGATGGCCATTGAGAATATTTTGGCACAGGACAAACACTACATACTGCCATATATGTCAGAATAGACCATATCCCAAATTAACCGTGCACAAAAAAGAATGCTGGGAATGTAGGAACACACACTGCATGTGCTGGTGTCTGCAAGAGAATCTGTTCAACAAAAGAAATCTAAAACAAATGACACATTGCACACACATTCCTCGAAACCCTATTTTGGTTATTTGCCTCGAACCCTTTATGCAGAGAAGGCAAGCATGTGCAGCATGTGTACCTACATTTCCAGCGTTCCCCTTGCTGCTTGGGTAATTAGCGACAGGTCTATTGTTGAAGTTGTCGAATTAGTGTGCAAGCGACACACTCTGGTCATTGCAGACATCGTGGTTGCAACGGATGCTGTCAAAGCTACAGCTCCTGACGCAAATTTCTGAAAGGGCCATTAGAGGCAAGCACACATGTCAGAAAATCGGTGGGGGGGCAACTTACCGGTGAAATTCCGCTGCCACAAAGGATCATGACTGCCTGTGACATCTCTGGGCGATAGTAACTCCTGGGGTGCTATTAGCAAATAAGATGAATTGTTAGGTACAAATCTTCTAATAAATATTCAAAATTTAAAAAATAACTATCGCTTGAGTACAGAACCCTCAGATGCGTCAGCTATATAAATGCTTGTGCAGCAAGAGCACATTCGAAAAATGTGAACTCCTGCTGAAAATAACAATTATATATGTATGCTTTACATGAAGCATTTCTTCGCAGAGCTGGTGGTTGTATATTATCGTTGTTCTCGAACTTCCACTCCTATGGTGCACAACTACATGTTCTATATTGAAATAGAACACATGGCTCTCAAACCAATAAGTGTTTTCACGACGTCAAACCTTAAAGGGATACTGAACCAAAGAATTTAGTGCCCATAATAAGTGGCGCACGTTCTTTCCACGAGCCAGCAGCCGCCGGTGTGCGCGAGCACACGCAACGAAAATGACGTCAAAGACCCCCATTCGCGCTTAAGAGGACAGTGAAATGATGGGCTTCCGGCCAAAGGAGAATAAAGACAGGATTTTCATCTCTACAAGTGAAAGCTACGTGCTTGCTAGACCAATTAAACGCTTACCTTTCACACCAGACACCACTGTCTAGATGAAAAACTTGTCTTTATTCTCCTTTGGCCCGAAGCCCATACATTTCACTGTCTTCTTAAGCGCGAATGGAGGTCTTTGACGTCATTTTCGTTGCGTGTGCTCGCGCACACCGGCGGCTGCTGGCTCGTGGAAAGAATGTGCGCCACTTATTATGGACACTAAATTTCTTGGTTCAGTCTCCCTTTAAAGTGTTTATTCTGTTGTTGGTTTTTCCAGTGTTTTTATCTCTGAGACATATGATAGTTATTTCTTCGCTGTTTTTGTAGCTCGCTTTGTTAAGAAGATGAAAGAGAAGACCTTGTCAAGCAAACAACTGTTGGCTTTTTGTCTGCCTCCCAGCGTTTGTACTTGTACAGGTGCAAATAAAATAATTGATTGATTGGACTAACACAAAATGGAAGTGCAACAATCTAATTCATTCCCTATAATCAAACAATAGAATTCACGTTTGAAAACAATACAGGTGCCTTCACTAAGGCAACAGAAAAGTAAAATGGAGGCTTCAAAAAGCAAACAAAGTGTAGCCATTTAATGGCGTCATGTCACTCAGCAGACCACCTGCCGCTGCATACGCTTAGCTGTTGGCATAGGCACATAGCCCCTGCTTCTCTCATTCCACCGTCCTCTCCCCCTCCCTCTTCGTGTCACACCCTCGTGGAGCTTTAGGAAGTAAGTTGAAGCCAATAAATTGTTTGTTGCAAGTTAAAAGCCTGGGTCATCTGTATTATCTTTTATGTCCCTATTTTGTGGCCCAGTTTTCTCGCTAGACTGGCTATGTGACAATCAAATGCAGGCATACCGTACTTACTGCTCCCTCAATTAAATCTAGGCTCTCTCCATCATTTCCGCCGCCACGCCACGACGGCTTCTCTGCGTGCGATGCGGTAAAGACGCTTCCCAGATAAAGGGTGCCTTCTTGGCCGCGACAGCAAAGCGCGGCGGTCTGAGACTTATACTCTATCTCAGTAGTTCCAAGCAGCAGTGTGGAACCTACAGATGTCCTCAGCCAATGAGGAGGGCCAACCCCCCTACCGTGCTCTTCCACGCATCGTCTGCTTGTCGTCTGCTCGCGCAAGCTGGCGGCGACCGAACACTCGACGAAGCCACGAGGTTGTCTGCTCAAAACGTCGCGCTACTTCTTCCTCCGTTCCCGTCATTTTTTACGCTCCTCTTCAGACGAGTTTTTGTACTCGTCTACCAACACTGGGCAAACGCTCCAGCTCTGCTCTATGGCCTCCGCGAAGCAGGCAAATCTGCTTCGTCTGGCAAGATGAGCCTGCTCCGGCCATGGCTGCAGCGAATCAAGAGGCCCCCGATGCGCACAAGCGATTTCACGGTGATACGGACCTTCAGGCTTCGTATCACTACTACCAGAGGTGAAATGAAACGTTGACACTTAGCACTTTTCCAGCAAAAGAAACCAGGCGGGCGAGGCCGTACACGAAGAATGACAGCGGGGTTGGCGTACTGGCACGCATGTGGGTCAGCCGGAGCAGCGCACTTCGTTCACCTGCGTCATATCACGAATGTAACAATGTAACCCTTTAGAAAGGTGAAAAGGTAGGTTCAAATGCTCTTACAAAACACTAACGGACCCTCCGAACATCACTTTAGACAACAACCCGAACACCTGTGAGGTTAGTTTGTGACGGCATATACGTTTTTCGTTGCATTCGTGCCATTGTGTGTCTCCCTACAAAAGCTACAGATGCCCTCGACCAATGTGGGCGAGCGCTTCCTACAAGGTGTTCCTAGGCGCCTTGTCGTCTCCTCCAATTGGTGCCCGCACCCAGAGTGTTAGAAGTAGCGATTAACGACGCTTTAAAAAACGGGTTTTTTCTGGGCCGTGACTGCTTCTTATGCCAGATTTTGCTTCATATTTCTGTATCTGCAATGTTCTGAGCTGTTGATGTTGACTCTGATAGCTGCTGTTCTAAAAAACACATGCTTTTGTGAGTTTTCCTTGTCGTAGCTGCCACAATCTGCCCACAAATACATGTCTACTGCTTAATCAGCTTGAAAATATGAGTTTATGCTGGGCTGTGACTGGTTTGCATGCCAGAGTTTGCTTCATATTTCTGTATCTGCTATGTTCTGAGCTGTTGATGTTGACTCTGAAAGCTGCTGTTCTAAAAAACACATGCTTTCGTGAGCTTTCCTTGTCATAGCTGCCACAATCTGCCCACAAATATATGTCTACTGCTTAATCAGCTTGAAAATATGTGTTTATGCTCTGTTGATGCTGACTCTTGATAGCTGCTGTTCCGAAAAAATACATGCTTTGGTGAGGTACCTTGTTGTAGCTGCCACAATCTGCCCACAATTGTATGTCTACTGCTTAATCAGATTGAAAATATGAGTTGATGCTGGGCGGTGCACATCACCCTCAATTAAATTGCATCGCAGACGTTGACATCTGATATTTTCGTCATCCGTGCTTGTTTCATCAGAGCTTGTGGCGCCTTCAGCAAGGCCGATGATCAAGGGTCGCTGACGATTGACAAAATCGTCGATGATGCAAACTTTTTTCTCATCATTTCTTCTTCATCAACGACATGACTCACAAAGTTTTTTCACTTCTCGGCTATCACTTGTTGTATCCCCTTCCAGACAAATGGCTCCAAATCCTTCATTTTGAATGTAGTGTTCGCAGAGGCTACGAAGGCTTTTTGCATCACTTCACACAAGTTCAATTGGGTTAAGTTGGCAATGGTACGGTGACAGGCGTACCACAGTGTGACCTGCCTCGCTGGCGATCTCGTCGATGCAATAAGTATCACCCTCCACCTTGACAGTCTTTACAAGCTTCATGAGCCTTGACCATGTCGGTGCTCCAGCTCACACCTTTCTTCGAAAGCCATGCTTGAATGTCCTTTTTCAGACTTGACATGTGGGGCACCTTCTCTTCCTTCACAGAATGATAAGGTGCTTTATCAATCACAATCACACTTTCTGGTGGCAGAGCAGGGAGCAGTTTTTGAGTGAACCACTTGTGATAGCGCACTCCATCCATTTCATCGTGGTAGTCCCCCATGCCTTTTCTCGCGCAGAACAATTCTCCGGCACCTGGAACAAACCCGTTCGCATTGCCACAGGGAGTCACAATCAGCCTTCCTCCCTTGCCGGTGGGGTTCCGCAGTCCTGTGGAGAGCCCGGAGTGTTTTGCCTCACGCGTGCTCGTGACATTCGTGTCGACCCACACTTGTCCCACCGTGTGACCGATGCTGACCCATGTCTCGTCGGTGTAAAAAATGTTTTTCTTTTGTCTCCGAAGCTCGCTCATTTGGCGCAGGTATTTGCACAGCCACTGCACAATGTGCGTCGCCTCAATCAACAGCGCATTTCTGGACCACTTCTTGTACTTGAAGCCGAGCTTTGTCAACATTCGATGCATTGTCGCTACTGACACGGATGGAAGTTTGTCATCCAGCTCAAAGTGTCGCGCCAGTTTGGCGACCGTCGGAGTCTCGTTCCTCCGAAAAAAGCTGTGAACAACTCTCGCAGCACACCGAGGTCAAAATCGTCCAGTTTCTTTTGTCTTTCGCGTCCCCTGCCACCCCACCAAAAAGCTCTCCGGCAATAACACATTGCCTCCTGCCTTGTGCCCGGAGGCCCATCTCTAGAGGGAGCGCTCGCTCACGTTCGTAACGGCTGCTGTTCTCTTAACTATTCGCGACTCCAACTAACTATAGGTGGCGCCACTCATTTTCCAAAATGGCGGTTATAGTGAGGGTCGGAGATGCGTGCCGCTGTTGAGCATGTCCAGTTTGCTGGCTTCACTGAGCAACACAAATTATTTCTGGTAATACGAGAAAGCTAGGGTGTTATGAGCGCAGGTCACCTCTTCCACCTGAAAACAAGAACGGTGCTTAGCGTAATATTTACGCAAGGATGCGCGTTTTAATTCTGGAGCGAAACCGAAACTAACCTCTACTTTGGATTTAATTTCTCGATATAGGTCTTAATTTCGGATTTTTTCATAACTCGAGATGTGTCTCACATCGGAATTATTTTGTTAGGGAAGTTGTTAACGGAAACTTTATTTTGTGACATACATGTTCGATCCAGGCTGATATTTGTAGTTATTGAAAAAATCAGGGCTGATATTTGTGCGTTCTCGCTGCCTCTTCTCGCTCAGATAATTGTCATGTTAAATAATGAACTGCGGGCCCTTTATTGTGTTTTGGGGTATTCAGATGATTAATTGGTTTAACATTAAGGCCCGTTCACACTCTTGCGACCGAGTACGACTGAGAGAGACGAGATCTCTTAGAACTTCTTAAATTTTTTTAGAACGAGGGAACACACTGGCATTGTGGCGCCATCTATGCGGAGACCCTGGAACTGCATTTCACAAGAGCGAAGGTTTTGCGGGATTTCCGAGGTGAAATGTGCGTAATACCTATAGAAAGGCTCGTTTATAACATTGACAAAAGTTTTTCGAGCCAAGAAAGAAAGGATAATGCGCGAGAAAAATAAAAAAATATGCCGGACCGCCGAGTTTACACTGCTACCCAATAGATGGCGCCAGTGTGTCCTCTGGTTTAAGAAGTTTTAAGGAACCCAGGTTTAAGAGGTCGCAAGAGTGTGAATGGGCCTTTATTCCCAGCACAAGAATAAGAGAATAATTCAAATTTTTACAATATGTCCACAAATCGTATATATTAATAAACGCTGTTCTCACTGCAACAACCCAAAGACGGAATCCGAGTCAGACAGCTGAAGTGTGTGTGTGTGTGTTTTATAGCAACGCGTGACGCATAGGACTTAATGTTACACCCTGTGTGTGACTGTTTGTATATCTTGATAACAATGTCAGTTTTTTCCATACGCTAAAAAGAAAACAAAATTATACTTTTCTGGAACGACTATTATGGTTAAATGGCGTATTTTCGAGATACTGGCGTTAATTGGGGCATACATTGCCGCGATTTGTATTAATAATAATAATATTATAATTACGATATTTTAATACATAATTTTTTAAGCTCTAATATAATTTGTTGCTTATGATCTAATTTCAAACGCGCGAACAAATATGCATTAAAATTGTGCTAATTATCATCACTGGTGCCAATTGCAGCATTTTTAATTACCAAGTAATAAACTAAAAAGGTCTAAAATCAGTGAAAAAATTCTAGCTAATGTGAGAAATTCATGTAAAATTACATTAATTGTGGGTAAAGTATATTTTGCTATCAAAGTCGCGACTTTTGACAATCGGCAGAACATCCAAAATCGCTGCCAATATCCTTCCAAACCAAATGCCCCCCCCCCCCAAAAAAAAAAAAATTATAAAAAATATTTTTTTTTAATTACCAATTTTTCTATAACATTTTGTTACTTTTATTTTTACGCTCCGTCGTTTCGCCAATCTCAGCCTTTCCAGTTCGAAGGAACGCCTACCTGCTTGCACGTCTGCTCACTGCAGCACGTTTTGTTGGCGTTGGAAGCCGGTGAAACAGAAGTGAATTTTAGTATTGCGTATACGAGCGAAAGCAAGCGCCATGTGTTTGCGTTAGCTTTGCGTGTTCCACACTGCGCGTGCGCGGAGCCCAAAATTGCGGTCTTGGATGGCGCATGGCGATGAGGCGCACGCACAACGTGGGGCACGCAACTCTAACGCAAACGCACATCGCTTGCGTTTGCTTCTATGCGCAATACTAAAACTCTCCAGTAAGGGACAATCCCATACCGGCTGCAGCACTACGTTGAGACGGTGAAGAGTGTTGTTTGCATTCGGAAAGGACATTTCACGAGCCATGATCGCGAGCAGTTTCGCCGTGCCCGCTGAGCAGGAGAATCGGGGGACCCTCACTAGAGCGCTTCCCGTTTCCGCCGCGGGAGGGCGAGCGTCGAGCTGGAGACGCGAATAGAACTTACAGTCGCTCCCTCGCCGCATTCTTTTTGTACTACTCCCAGCACGTTCAAGGCAAACTGCTTCGCTTGTTTTGGATAATAAAGCACATTTGATTGGTACCTCAGGGGCGATTCAGCGCATGCCGCCATTTTAAGAAAAGCGGCTTGGCAAAGCACTACCCCGCCGCAGTCTTTCGTTTTGTTGGGACGGGGCTTTTTACTCATGTTGATTAAGCTATCGACGGAGTCACATACTGTGATTTCTAAACAGTATATTGGTAGATAATTAATTATGGTGTATCACTTTAGCGTCTCTTTGCGAAACAATAAACCAAAACATAAAGGACTATTTCTTAAAGTTCTTGCACTTAACTAAAAACATATACGAAAATATCAAAGCCGAACAGCTTAAATTATCGTCGTTTTCATGCACAGAGGAGTATTACAGCATTACTGCACATGCCAGTACTGTATCTATGGTGATACAGACAAGAAAAGAGCCCTAACTACCAGTACTATATTCCGCCGTGCAAGGGTGCCGCCTCTGTACGCTCAGTAGCTTTGGCCCTGCTGCGGGAAACTACTGAGATGGAGTATAGGACCAGTTGCACCAACGCCGCTTAGCACAAATCGGAGCTTAGCAGGGTACCTAAGCAGAGTTTCGATTTCGTTCTGTTGCACCAAAACCACTTATCGCTGAACCTAGCACTAAACCACGCCTATCGTGAGCGCTCAACATTGGGCGCTTTGCTTGGTAGTTTTTTAATCCTGGATTTAAAACATGGTGGCTGGTTTGTGGCGGTCTACACGGTGGACAAAATTGGTTGTACAAAGTGTTTTAGGCTATAACAGCGTGAGGGCCTCAACAGAATGACCTTCGATTGTGACAAGGATGCAAAATATTGTGTGAAGTGTTTATCGACCCCTGTTTTCAAGTTGGGTCTCCACTCTCAGTGCGTGTTAGCCCTAACCGGGGAAGGTATGCAGTTGTGGGGCTCACGCGCGGCTCACATCCATCTTCCCGTTGGTTTTTAGTTCAACATGCTTATTCGTATGCCCTTACTTGCGGATATCTGTAACATATTGCTATTTACAACCTTGTTTATTTTAGAGCGCAACTCTTAGGTGCCCGTTTTCGGATTGAGCGGCGTAACGGCACGGTGCACTATAAGACACTTCTCATGACGCAATACGCGGGGAGGAGGAGGAGGGAGGACGAGGGGAGGGAGAGAAGAGGGAGGAGGAGCTTGAGGGATGAGGGGAGGGGGAGGTGAAAGAAGAGGAGGAAGGGAGGAGTAGCAGGGGGGATGAGGTGGTGAGGAGAAGGGAGGAGGGATATGCCCTCCCCTCTGTACCCTCCCCTCCTCCTCCTCTAGAGCTGTGCTCCAATTCGGCATTACAGGGTGTTGTAAACGTCTTTTATTTTTACTTTCAACGCATATCCTTTTTTTCCTATCAGCGCGTTGAACAGCGGCAGTGCATGATCTCGGCGATCAGCTGATTGTAGACACATTCTTCTGTTCTCATTAAATTGCGGTGAACGATGCATTTAGATAATAAAGCAACGAAAAGGCCATTTATTTTCTTTTTAGAGCGTTGGGTCAATCTTCAAGAGAAGTTTCTTTGTTTCGCGAGTAAAATCTTAGCTTCAAAAAACTGTGTCGTTCTAGAAGTGTAACTTATCTGGTGACCGCACTTTGTAGAGGCGACGAGAAATCGTAACGACAAAGATGCGAGATTTGTTCAGCACTGTGTTGGGGCAGGCTGTGGTGGGTGGTGCGAAGAGACGACCGTTCTTGTTGACACAATGTGATGACCTGGTGGGAGTTTTCGTACTTCAAGTCCGCCGCCGCTTTTCACTCAACTAGGTAGACAGGCAGTGTACTGTGCCACAGCTCAAGCGCCATGCCCCTGTAGGTACAGATGTTACCACATGTGCTGCAGTATCGTAGAAGCTAATAATCTGTACTTTGATATATTTCAATCGTTATCAGAATTGAATAGAATATTTACTTTTATTTTTGGGGTGTGCTTTGTTGCAATGCACATATGTTGTGTGGTGAAGTAGGCATCATGAAAACCCCGAGTATTTTAGTTTTTTGGCTGCACTTGAAATTTTAATACAAATATGTATGGTTAAATTATCCTTGGCAAGCAACTGGACCCAAGCCTTACACTCATGCCTTGCTTATTCCAGCATTTGTTCATTGTATTTCTTAAGGAAATAATTCATGTACTAAGAACATGAAATGATTATGAAGGCTGATTTAGGAATCTGAATGGTTTATTTTGGAAAATAATGTAGGTCATAAATAACCTAAGCTTAATGTGATAATCCTAGTGTTGGTTTTCATGATTGAAATCTGAGGCAGAACAGATGAAATAATGAAAAAGAAACTATGTACAATGTGTAGGTCTAAGGCACAGCTTGTATTTATTTGCTAAAAGAAAGAACTAACAGACACTTAGAAAGAAAAACCCTCAACACCCAGGCATAAAAATTAGAATAACATAATAGAACCAGAGGAATGAAATGCACAACTGCCATAGAAAGATGGAACTTTACGAATTTGCGGCAACTTTACGTAACAATACTGACTATTTAAAACAAGTGAGAAACCAGAGCCTAATGCAGCTTACTTTTTGAACTAATCTAGAATTACCTATCCTCAATTTTATGAGCTAACAGAATAATGACTGAGGTAGCACACAGAAGATCAGAAGGTCAAGTTACAAGGTTGCATGTAAAGACCCCAAGTTAGCAGCCATGCTGCGTATGGAAAGTTTTCTCTACAGTGGAGACACAAACCGTCTAATTTCATAGCTGACTGACTCATCACTCTCTGAAGATTAACAACCCATTTAATTTTGACTTTTATGATCAAAATAAAGTCAAAGTAGGTAAGTTTTAACCTATGCAAAAATATACCAGGTGTTTTTTTCAAAACTTAACAAATTTGTTTAAAAAATACCGTAAAAGTTACACTTGTGCGGTTTGTGCAGGTGAGTTATATGGCCAGGGGGATAGAGTATTGGGGGCTAATTGTAACGATCAGTTGGCTGATTAATTAAAGTTCGGTAATTACCTTTTTAATTAATTAAAAGTAGACACATGGTTTTAATTAGAAACTTGCTCAGCATAACCGAAAACCACTAAATCAACTCTTTTTAAGACAAGAAGCAGGGGCAGCATTTTACGCCCTTCTAATAAAGCGCTCAATTTGCACGCGTTCTAGGTTTCACTCTCTTATCGGAGCGCATCGCTGCGCCCGCGGTCCAAAGGCACGAAGCCACCCCCTTGCCTACCTTATAGCATGGAGGGAAGTTGGGCGCACCTGTGTTGCACGTCTCAGCCACTGTGGAGCAGGACCCAGGCTGCATTTTGTGCAAGGTTGGCTGCTCACAGGAGAAATCAAACAAACAAAGCTTAGAAACACAGCTAACCAGGGCTGTGGAAAAATAACTTTTGAAGCTATTCAACAATATTTGAAACACAAAAGACAGTGTTGAAGAAAGTGTTGTGGGGTTGTTAGTTTACATTTTAATGTCTCGGGTGACTATGACTGACCAAGCAATGTGATGTAAATAAGCCCTTCAGCATTATCAATAAAATAGCCTACGCAGTATTTCAATTGTGTTGTTCATAAAATCACTTCAAGGGTGTGCAATAGTACAAATCACCAAGGGAAGATTAGAATCATATTTGTTGATATAACCACTTGTAACTTTTATGAACAATAAAATGCAAAAAAAACGATTCTCCTTAATTGGTTACATAGACAGGTAAATATTTCTAGTTCAACAAATGTGTTTTTTTTTAAATGGTAACTTGAGCGAGTTGGTAATTCAAATAAAAAGGCAAACAGTGAGAAAGACAAATATCAAGATTTAAAAAAAAACAGGGTGCTTTGCATAAAGGGAGATAGTTTATGTGTAAATGCCTAAGGGAGAACAGCAACAAGTACTTTATTCCTACTAGTTCAAGCAACCTTCCGACATGACCTATTGTGGAGATTTGCAAGTTTATAATTCCAAGAGCTTCACGACCGAGACAACATGGTCCAGCGAGTTCAAATGCGTGTTAAAACTACTAAAGCTCAAAGTTTTCCCTCTCACTGTGGATGTTTTAGCTTACTAGCTGGACCCCAACAGCTAAGCTTCCACCTTTCACCCTAGCTATAATAGCTATTAGGACAAAATGCACAAATGGACAGATTATTCTACTCCATGAAGATAATTTGTAATAAATGCAGTCAAGATCATAAAGAGGTTACAGGGAAAACTGTAATTTTTCTGTATATTTTTGATTATACACAAACCAAACGACTTGAGTTTGAGTTATCGGCTTAGAGATCCCAAGGCTGTTCAAACTGCTCACCGTGGCTTCCGTTTTCGGGATAATGGCGTAACTGGGGCATATATAGACGAGTAATCTGTGCCTGCAGAGTGGCACATAGAATAAAAATGGCTGAGGCCGCACAGCTACCTTCGAACAGCACAGTGTAAAACACAAGTCCGTTTGGGGCTGCAGCAGATATGTCTGCTTTGCTGAGAGCAACGCGTACAGTCGACGCAAGTCCCCCTTACCTTGCGACCTGATCTCTCAAAGCCTTTTATTCAACTTTTTACGGGGCACTCTCGTAGTTGCCGTGGCGAGCTCGTCACTGTTTTGAACTTGATCGGTCTCAGGCATGATTCTTGATTTTTGTAGTCATCTTACCTGCCTAATTATACCCAATGATTTTTTGTCAGTCTTCAGCGATGTAGCGAGTAGAACGTCCTTCTCGCATCCTGTGAAATTCCCCCCTCCCCCCCTCGATTACTCCTTTACCTCGAAATGTGAGCACGAAAACTACGGTCACTTTCAAAATATTCTGCTATTACCCAATATTAAACCAGGGTGTCTAGCAAATTATCATTTTGAAATTCCCTGACTTTTCCAGGTTTTCCCTGACAATTTCAGATGAAATTCCATAACCACTGTAGAGGCGGTGAAAAATATGAGACCATTACAACACAAGGCATTGAGCATTGAGCACTCTGAGGGCCATTTTGCACGGGCTTATACCAACTTGCATATTCCAAAATATTCGGGTTCGTCCAGTCCGGATTTAACGAGCACTTCCTTGCCGCCAACATCGTCAGCGAAGAGGCCACTTTTGGAAACACGATGAAAACACGACGCTCAACCACACACGTCAATAACCGAATGCATGGCCGCATGGCCGCCAGATGCACACTTTCGGATACTTTCGGCTTGGATTGGATTGCGGTCTGCGGCTTTCCCATTTGTTACTAAATCTAGTGGCTTTAACTGGATCTAGCCTAATGTCGCACCTTCAATTCAATTCAATCCAATCCAATGCATGGCTTGGACTGAATTTGTCGGCTGTTCCGTTTGCATCGGGTAGCACACTCTACATCGGGTGAGCAGAGCCCGCGGTCCGGTCTAAGCAGAATTGCCTATTTTTCTGCCCCCAAGTCCTCAAGTCTTAGCTCAGAGCACTCGATGGCGTTTCCGGCTCATTTTCCCTGACTGGGCTCACTTTTTGACAATAGCCCTGACAATTCCCTGATTTTTCCCGGTAATTAAATTTTCCCTGACAATTCGCGGTTTTCCCGGTCGCTAGACACCCTGTAAACACACAATCACATATTTAAAGAGATTTCGTGTTTATTTAAAGCTTTGCTTCTCGACTTTGAAAGCTCGGCGTACAAAGGGTTGCATTTGGAGACGTTTGATTTGTTTACTCACTGAAGAAACACAGCGAAAATCAGCCGCCGGCGTCAACTACCACGGTAGTGTGTTCGTTTACATCACGTGACTCCTCTCCGCCAATTGTATTCGTCCCTCTGGGCGTTCCCTAGTTCGCTCTGTCTGTACCTACATCATACCTCGGCAAACCTCACTCACGAAGGCCCTAACTCACCCTCATCTTCACAGGTGAGTGAATTTCTGAACCAGGAAAGTTCATGAGAGTGAGGGTGAATAAGGGCCGTGAGGGCTGTAAAGACCGTGAGTGTGTAAGGGGTGTGAGGGCCATGAGTGCGTGAGGGGCGTGAGGCGTGTGAGGGTCATGAGTGCGCGAGGGGCGTGAGGGGTACGAGGGCGGTGAGTGCGTGAGGGGTGTGAGGGCCATGAGTGCGTGAGGGGCGTGAGGGCGGTGAGTGCGTGAGGCCCGCATGAGACGGAACAACTTTTTCAGCAATTATGGTGTTGCTAGCGGGTTGTTCCCTAGCTTTCCCTGGATCGACACGAATTGCTGAGATAGGGTCCGGCTCGAAACAAGCGAGCAACTCGGAGCAATTCGAAGACGTTTGAAGCGGCTGCAGCCAATCAGGGGTGCAATATTGTCACGTAATACCTCGTGCTAGTGATGATAACAAAAGACTTCGTTCATGGTTTGAAATTGATCGTTTTTGGAAATAAACTGTTTCAGAAAGATGCATTGGTATTCTCAATCAAGATTTAAATGCATAAAACACGTTTATAG
>JABSTQ010002183.1:0-50323 GCA_013358835.2 Ixodes persulcatus | reverse complement strand
CATGCGGGGGCGGAGTGTTCCCTTCCCGCATGGTGGATCCACCAGTGAACAGAAGGGTGCCACTAGAAAGAAAAACACTCCTCGTATGAAAATTGATTTTAAGACCTGAAAATATATTTTTTGTCTCTATTTAAGCTTTCCTTCATTTTTACATTTTTAGCTTTTTAGATTTCACCTTTTTTAAATTATGGCCTGCATTATGCAGTGGAACTGCAGAGGTCTTTTTTGTAATTTAGATGATGTGAAGCTCTTGTTGCAGAGGCATGAACCCTCTGCATTTTGCCTGCAAGAGACTTACCTCAAACCACCCAACAGCAACTTTCTTAGATCATATCAAGTCTACAGGAAGGACCGCGTGACTACCTCTGGCACTTCCGGTGGAGTTGCTATTGTTGTAGACAGTGGCACTCCTGCCTGTGTGGTCCCCCTAGACACGCCTCTGGAGGCCGTTGCGGTGAGGTTGCTACAGCAAAGCCTTATTACAATTTGCTCCATTTACATCCCCCCTTCATTTGCCCTGGAGTTCGGCCAACTTGAAGCTTTAGTTGATCAGCTACCTGAACCTTTTATTTTAATGGGCGATTTTAATGCACACAACCCCCTCTGGGGCAGTGTCCGAACTGACACTCGAGGTTCGGTTGTGGTGCGGTTTTTATGTCTCAGAGAAGTATGTGTACTAAATACAGGAGAGCCAACATATTTTAGTTCTGCTAATTGCTCCTTTTCTTGCATCGACCTCACTATTTGTTCTGCTGTACTTTTTACAGATTTTAGTTGGAACGTATGGATAACCCTTATGGAAGCGACCATTTTCCGGTGTATCTTACCCCCTTAGAAGTCCTGCCCAGGCTGCCTTGTCGTTCTCCCCGTTGGAAGATCTCATCAGCAGATTGGGACCTTTTTCAGTCAAATATTCCTTCTTCCCTCGATCTTTCACAAGCGACCTCTGTGGACGAAAAAAATGCTCTCATAACAACAACAATAGTTGAGGCTGCCCGTCTGTCTATCCCACAGACATCCGGCAAGCTGCCGAGACGTCCAAAACCATGGTGGGATAATGAGTGTAAAGAATCTCGAAACCGCCAAAACTGTTCTTGGGCATGATTTAGGAGGTATCCCACTTCCACAAACCTCTTGGCATTTAAGCAATTACGTGCAAAAGCCCGCTATATTAGGAAACGGGCAAAAAGGAAATCCTTTGCTCGTATGCATCTTCTATTAATAGTTTCACGCCAACGAAGATTGTCTGGGACAGAGTGGGTAGAATGGATGGTGACTACCATCCTTTCTCAATCCCCTTGCTGTTAGATGAGAAGGGAGAAGCATTTCCATCATTATATGAACAAGCCAACGCACTGGGTAGGCACTTTGCACAAGTCTCTAGTTCTGAAAATTACACTGCAGAGTTTCTGCAGTTTAAGTCCAAGTGCGAGAGAATTCCAATTCGTAGGTCGGAGGATTGCACTGAAGAATATAATTGTCCTTTTTCTCTTGTAGAGCTTCGTCGAGCTCTTGCTGCGGCAAAGCCTACATCCCCTGGGCTTGATGCAATTCACCCTAGCATGCTTTCTCATCTACCTGAAACATTTCTAGTCATTCTCCTCCAGTTTTTTAACATCATCTGGGCAAAAGGGAAATTTCCTAGCACCTGGAAACAGGCTATTGTCGTCCCCATTTTAAAACAAGGAAAGGACAGAAGTAAAGCCACGAGCTACAGGCCAATTGCCCTTACTAGCTGTTTAGGGAAAACTTTTGAGCGGCTGGTTAACAACAGGCTAACCTACATACTGGAAAAAAAGAGACTACTAAGCAATTTCCAGTGTGGTTTCCGCACTTCCAGGTCTACAGTTGACCACCTGGTACGTCTTGAGACGACGGTCCGCGAGGCTTTCATAAATAAGCAATTTTGTCTTTCTGTATTTTTCGACCTTGAAAAAGCTTACGACACCGCCTGGCGGTACGGCATACTCAAGGACCTTATCTCGATGGACATAAAAGGGAGAATGTTCAACTGCATAGCTGACTTTCTGCAGGATCGTAGCTTTCAGGTACGCCTGGGAGCTACGATCTCCGACCCTTTCCCCCAGGAGAATGGCGTGCCACAGGGCTGTGTCTTAAGCGTCACTTTGTTCATTATAAAGATAAATTCTCTATCTCAAGTAATCCCACCCACGATCTCTCATTCTCTTTACGTCGACGATGTCCAGGTTTGTTTCTCTTCATGCAACTTAGCTATCTGTGAGCGTCAAGTTCAACTTACGGTAAACAGGATGAGTAGGTGGGCTGACCAGAATGGCTTTCGGTTTTCTTCCGAGAAGACTGTGGCTGTTTGTTTCGCTCGAAAACGAGGAATGTCTCCCGAGCCATCATTGTATATTAAAGGTACACCCATCCCTGTTAAATCAGAGCATAAGTTTTTAGGCCTAGTATTCGATAATAAATTAACTTTTGGCCCTCATATAAAGGAACTAAGACTAAAATGTCAGCGAAAGTCGAATCTTCTTAAGGTCCTTGCACACCGTTCTTGGGGTTCGGACCGTGTCTGCCTTTTGCGAATCTACAGGGCTTGTGTTCGCTCAGTTTTGGATTATGGAAGCATTGTTTACGGTTCTGCCAAACCCTCTACGCTTAAAATGTTGGACCCAATCCATCACCAGGGGATCCGGCTTTCAACCGGAGCCTTTCGAACGTCCCCCGTGCCCAGCTTGTATGTTGAGTCAAATGAGTGGTCGCTTGATAAACGGAGGTTTTATCTTAGCACGCAGTACTTTTTAAGACTCCGCACTCTCCCACAGCATCCAAATTTTTCTTTGATTGAAAGCATAAAATATGAGCAGGCCTTTCAAAACAAGCCATCCGTAACGCGCCCCTTTGCACTTCGTGTGAAAGATGCTGCAGCGACTTATAGTTTTGATATATCCTGTTCTGTCATGGAAACTGAGCAAAGACGTGCTCCTTGGGATGACCTAGCTATAACATGCAACCTCTCCTTGACAAAATATAACAAGAAAGTTGCCGCCGCTAGCGTTATAAAACAAGAATTTTTTGAGATTGCTAGTCGTTACGAGACGGACAAAAGTTTTTTTACTGATGGGACGAAAGGTTCTGGCTATGCTGGCTGTGCTGCGGTTGGGCAGTCCTTCCAACGTGTTATTCGAATCAATGCGAATGCATCTGTGTTTACTGCTGAGCTTCATGGACTCTTATTGATGGTAGACGAAATAATCAAACAAAAATACAGATTATCCGTGATATTTACAGACTCGCTCAGTTCCCTCCTCGCCCTTAACTCTGCAACATCCTGGAAACATCCCCTCGTTTCTTTGCTTCGTGCTAAACTAACAAATGCAATAAAGCAAAACATCACTATTCACTTTTGCTGGGTTCCTAGCCATATAGGAATACACGGCAATGAGGAAGCCGACCGAGCCGCAGGTGCATGTGTAAGCAGGCCCATTGAAATTCACACTCTCCCAGTTACAGACTATAGAACTACACTACGAAATAAAATAAAAGAATCCTGGCAAGTAGAGTGGGACTCTGATCCTCACAATAAGCTACATGGAGTTAAACATGTTTTAAGTGAATGGCGCAGCGCCAGACATCGGGAAAGGTTCTATGAGGTCATTCTATGTCGACTGAGGATAGGCCACACACACTTGACTCACGGCTACCTTTTAAGAAACGACGACCCACCAATGTGCGACTACTGCTCAGAAACCTTAAGTGTACTTCACATCCTTTTAGTATGCCCACAATTTAATAATGAACGCCGCTCCTACTTTCCTATCTTTTTCAGAAAACATATACCTTTCCACTTGGCACTTTTGCTTGGAGACGAGCCTGTTACTTCGTACAGACAAGTTTTTAACTTTTTAGAAAACATTAATATTTTACATCGACTTTAAACTACAATCTTTTAAAGTTATTTTGATATTTTGATCCATTGCAATAATAAACCTTTAGTCGTGTGATATTTACTCACCCTGTGTTTGGCGCACTATGGCCTACGTTGCTGCTGCGCCAGAAAACCCCAAATTCATTCATTCATTCATTCTGTGATTTGGAGATCTGCTAACTAGTGCGTTGCTTCAGGCATTAAGACACATCACTGCGCTGCCTTCGTCCATAGAATCCGGAACCAGTCTCCGCCAATGCCTCTTATCTCAGCCCAACCAAGCAAAACCAAATTGTTGATATTTCTGGTGACCTGATTAATGAAAATCCTGTCTCTAAGGTGAGCGCTGCAGGCTGCTTCTCCGTACTGTCAGACTAAACAACAGATATCGCTGGTACCGAGCAGTTTATTACCTGAGCAAGGTACCTAAACAAGCAAAGCAAAAACACTGAGGAAGCTTTCTTAGGCTTCGTTCCCGTACACGACCAGAGCGGCAGAAGCCTTGCGGAAACGATCATTAGGTTTCTGCTCAACCTCGGAATCAACAAGGAACACCTTCGTGGCCAAGGTTATTATGGTGCAAGTTCAATGGCCGGAAAAATGAATAGAGTGCAAGTCGTGCTCAAAGTGCACTGTGCCAGTCATTCTCCGAACTAGTTCTTTGTATGGCCTGTTCTGTCGCTGACATCAGGAACTGTTTTGGAACAGTGAAAATACAGCAAAATTTTTCAGGAAGTCTGAGTGCAAATCGCACATTCACTCTGCCAGAAATGATCGCCTTAATGTACCCCGAGTGAAGACAGCAGCGGCTTCTCGGATTATGCGAAACGCGCTGGGTATGAAGCACTGTTCTTGCTTGTGAGTTTGCTTGAGCCTATGATTGCAGCATTAGAAGAGATTAAATTGAAAGGCAATCCGGAGAGTTCGAGCCACGCAAATAATTTAATTCCAGCTCTTTTGTCTTCTGCATTTCTTGTTAGCTTGCATGTTACAGAGCACATGCAAGCAGCCACTCTTCCGCTATCAAGAAAGGGCCAGGGAATGAACGTCGTCATGAGCACCGGCATAAGCGACATCGAGGTGGTGCAACAGACCATCCGAAATGACCGCACAAGTGCAGACGAAGCATTTTCTAAAACATTTTCTAAAGTGACGGAATAGGCAAGCAAATTGAATATGGAGATCACCAACAAATGGACTGGTACTCGCCAACAGCACCGTAGAAACATCCCGGAGGAAACTCCCGAGGAGTATTTTAGAAAATTGATGTTTATTCCATTCATTCACTTCACGTTGGCACAGCCGGACCAGTGATTTGAAAAACACAGGTCACTTATCGAAAGCTTTCGTGTTCTGATCCTTGCAGCAATGCCGGAAGCACCAGAAGACCGGGAACGAGAGGCAAAGGTGCTCGTGACGGCCTTCGCCCAGGACGTGGATGAAAATGCATCTTTGGGTGAGCTTAGACTTTGGTGGACAAAGTAAAAGAAGACAGCACCAAACCTGAAGCCCAGTACAGGACTTGATTCACTCCCTCACCGAGACTCCAGATTCCATCCGAAACTCTACAAACTGCTTCAAGTCTTAGTCACCGGCCAGAAACTACCGCCGCTGCAGAGAGGACATTCTCGAGCATGAGGTAGCTGAAAAACTACCTGCGCTCTACAATGTCAGCAAAAAGGATGGTCGGCCTCGCACTGATGTATGCCCAAGACCTCAACCCCAGCGCTTCAGAGGTTATTAACCGTTTCGCTAAAGTTCCCTGTCGAGTAGGATTTATTATTTAAGTTTGTTTAACAGAAGACTATATACCCATTGAAATTTCAGATTCATATGTCTTAATATGTTACTTTCCTGTGTTTTATGGTTTTGCTTTTTTACAATAAAAATGGTTCCTATCATTTATACACTCCAAGGAGTTTTTTAGTCACTATTGTCTTATTACAAGAAACAATTCTAATGTTCTTCTACTTTCTTTTGCTTATTATTAGAAAAAAAACGTTATCTATGCATGAGCATGGTCCATTCAAGCAAGAATCCAGCATTACTAAATCCTACGCTGCATGTTCTGCACATTAGCACAAGGCGAGCAAACACCCCCTCTCCCCCCCCCCCACCCCCTAAAAAAAAAAAAAAAAAAAAAATTGGTTTTGTTATTGCCCAGATCAGATCGAAGCGTTATTACGATAGAAACACCCGTCTCCGGGAGTAAAACAAGGGCGACCAAGTTTTGGTGCTTCGTCCCTCACGCCAAAACAAGCTGCAGGTACAATGGGAAGGGCCCTTCAGGGTCACTCAAAAACTGTCAGAAACAAACTATGCAACCGAAAAAAGAGGCAAGAGAAAGGATATTCAAATCTACCACAGCAATTTGATGAAGCGCTATGTGAGCCAAACCAAGGTAGTGAAACTCACTTTAAACGTACCAGAGGAAATGCAGACCGATATTCCGCTCCTATAGGAGGTCAGAACGCCGGTCGGCGCAGAGGAAGTAATGGCGAAGGCCGTTCATTCTGAGGACCTCTCTCTAACACAGGTGGCTGATTTCAGAGAACTTCTTCAAAAGTAGGAGACTTTGTTCTCTGTGTCCCCAGGCCAAACCTCCCTGGCCAAGCATGACATTGAACTCACGTCAAATGTCGGTGTGCATTCTCGTCCTTATTGCATGTCGCCCAGGCAGCAGGCTATCTTGAAAGAGGAGGTTGAGCTTATGCTGAGCTTGGGAGTAGTTGCTCCCTGTGAAAGGATTACTGCTCTCCGATGATTTTTGTTGAGGCAGCGAGGAAAGACCCCCGACCGTGTATCGGAAACTGAATGCAATCACCCAAGACCAAGCTTATTCTATCCCAAACATTGAGGAAAGGATCAAAACTGTTAATGGGGCAAGATTTGTTTCTTCGATAGATCTGGTCTGTGGCTACTGGCAGGTGCCAATGACGAAGAGGGCCAGCCATTAGGCGGCATTCGTAACCCCTGCGGGTACGTTCCGTCCGCTGGTCCCGAGTTTCGGCCTCAAAAACGTCCCCATTCCTTTTCTTAAGAATCATGGGCAGGATCTTGCAAAGCACAGCGAACTTCGCTCTACCTTATCCGGATGAAATCGACATTTTTTCCTCATCCTGGACAGATCACATATGAGTCACCGTAGTGACATCTTCGATAGGTTGAGGAGCACAGGGCTGACGGTGAAGCCCAGTAAGTGTCAATTGGCCAGAGGAGAGGTCAGGTACCTCGGCCATATCATAGGGCAGGGTTGCGACGGCTGTGGGGGAGGAGCCGACTTAGCTACCCTATGTGGGGAATGTAGGAAAGAGAGTCCCGTTAAAAGAAGCAAACTTCTTCGGAACTCCTAGTCTTCAGATTCTGTATTCCGTCCTGTAAAATGTAAAGTGAACCCGATGTCAAAAGCGGCCCTGCTTCCGAGCTCCTTCTGCCTGGTGTTCTGTCAGTGCTTGGCTCCAGCGGAGCCCGACAACAAGGATGACCCCGGTGCTGTTACACCGTCTGTTCCAGGAAAAAGCAAGGAAGCTCACATTGGAATCCAAGCTGGGCAACTTCAACGCCTTCAGCCAATATCTGTCCCGACGGAAAAAGAGGTTCAATGTGTCTTTTTGTGCCACGACAAAAGACAGCCAGAAGCTCCCAATCGACATTGCGGAGGCGGTATGGGCCTTTCGAAAGACTGTAGGAACACTGCACCTCCAGCATGACTACAGTGACTTCTCCTTCCCCAACCTGGACCAGACAATGGTGCGGATGGACGAACCCGCAACGTGGACCAACAACGTCGCTGGGCAAGCAAGCATCCGGATTGCGAACACTGGCTGCTCCTGTTGGGGTTTACGGTGGCGTTGTGTGCCACCGCGGCGAGGATAAAGCTCCCGACATTCATAATCCCCAAAGAGCCAACTGGCCGGAACCTTCCGAAGGGGCTGGAACGTCAGGCAGAGGTATGTATGTAATAGATTTTTTACATCTGATGTAGATATAGAGCAGGAGCGACGTTTTCACCAATTATAATTTCGCTCAGCATATGAGATGATTCTATGTAGTAGGAGCTATGTAATTACGAGTTAAAAAATTGCTTTAGCGACAGTTTACGCTGAGCACGGAAAAGGAGCAGACCAGAGGAAAACTAATGGCATATTCGACTCGTCGCTTTCCAGCATCTTGGAGCACTTTGGAAAGCCGCTGCGCATTGACCTAGTTTAAGGAGGGCACTCCATGTATGTTCTGCCAGTACTTTGAGAGCTGTGTCAAAGTGCCGACTGGCTCCGTCCTCCAAGTCATAGCGCTGCGAGGTTGCCGAGTGTTCAGCTGGCGTGCCGTTCCTCTCGCTGGAATTTCAAGGCACTCTCGGATCTCGCAGATCCAAATCAAAGGATTGGACCAGTGGAAAGTTACCAGCCGAATATGGCATCAGAAAAGTAACATCATCGGCAGTGTTGGTGACCCTTGCCTGACATTCAAGCTCAGAGTTGCAGAAGATGTCATCCTTGTTTTTATTGTAGTAAAAATTTAAAAAAAATTTCTTGTTAGTGTAGCACACTGTAAAAAAAGCCTCCTTCCTCGTTTTTACATTAGAGAATAGCTGTTATAGAAAACAAGTCACGCTCCCACAACTTCTGGGGCTCAGAGATTGCATTGAGATTATGCTAGCTCCATTCAAAAGAATCAACTGTTCCGAGCGAGCTTTATGTCAACATTCTTATCTGGGCTGCACTGGAAAGCAAATGCCATCTACCACTCCTTTTATGCACAGCCTTATAGCTTTCAATTAATTAAGTTCAGATCAGAAACCATGTTTGGGAGAGTGCATCTCCGTTACAACATATAGTCGACTGTAGATAATGATGTTGATTATAAAAGTAACCTTCAACAGCCTTTTTTGAGCAAACCAGGACTTGCATTACAACTAAAACCGTTCTGGTTTCTTCTAGCCTGAAGAAGAAAAGGAGGACATTGGCAGGTACATGGTAAACAAGTCGCTCCTGAAGATGGTGGAACCGGGCCCCACGAAGACCGCCACATTGTATGTCCAGGAGCTGCTCCGCCAGATTTTCCGGGAAGAAAACTAACGGGAAAGTCTACCTCAGGCAAGAAGTCGAATGCCCATAAGGACGAGGATGCAAAGCCACAGCTTGATCCAATCTGGGTCAATGCTGTAGTGAGTGAGCATTCCTTTTGCAGTTTTAAGTATGAAAAATGGAAATGATTCCAGCAAGCTATTTCCTTAAAGGAACACTGACAGCCTACAAAATATTTTTTTTTTTTTTGCCAGACAATTTAATATGGTGCCAGAAGACTACTTAATCAATAGTTTGCTACAGTGTCATATTATTTTTAATAAACTAAAAAAAACATTCCACTGATCGAACTTAAATTGGACTGGGGAGGAAGAGAAAGTATAGAGGATAAAAGCGTTGCCGGAAGTCGCTTTTATCCTCTACAGTCGTTTTTCTTCTTCGTGTTTTTTTTTTGGTCGTGCAAGGCAAAAAATGCATTTTTCAAGCTCCTACCTATTCATGTCCGCCGCAAAACGAGCCGACGATTCAGCGACATCCTTGTGCGAATCAGCTTGGTAGTCGGGCGTGTCATGCGGAATAAATCCTAATTTTTTTGATAGCTAAACGATTTCTCTTTTGAAGCTTGACAGACTCGCCTGTACCGCGAACAACAGTTCTGAAGTAGATGTCCCACACCCGTCTGGCACCATCGCTTACTCCACTTTGTTCAGCCTACCCGCCATACAATGCCATGTTGAGAATGCACAAAGTGCTTCAAATGTTCTGTGCAACTTTTTTTTTTCAATCAACGTATTTGCAGTTAGTTAGAAGGCACAAAAAACTGCTATAATTTTTTTTCTAATTTCAATTTTACATTTGGAGTCTGTGTTTAAACCATAGAGAACTGCACGTCATCACAAAGAGAGTGGGCGTGACTCAAATCGGTCAGTTCTCGATGGGCGGTTTTCTGGCGGAAAGAAAACGCATTTCGAGCCGTCAATTTGTGTTTTAGGTAGTTTGGCTCTCATGTGTCATGTACAAATAAAACCCTAGGCGAGCATAAACAACCTGCCAGTGCCCCTTTAAGTACACGCTGTGAATATGTGAAAATTATTTTTTGCATAATCTTCTTAGTGGAATTTCCAGATAAATTTCTCTTTTGTGAAATTGTTTACTCTTGGTATGCAGGTGCAACTTGGCTCCCAGATACCCGCTTATTTTTCTAATTTTTTTTTTTCATTAGTTATCTATCGGAAGTTTCATCCAGGCCAAACTTGCTTTTGACCATCAGGCTCACAAGAGGGGCATGAAACTCGGCATATACCAGCAGCAACCTTGTTCAAGTTAACAAGTGCACATTTTTATGCATTCAAATTACCAGGAGCTTTCTCCCATTGAAATACACAGGAGTTGGACTGGATCTGCATGTTAGCTCAACATGTATATTATCTGCTGTATAAATTATTGAGAATGCACTGCATTGATATTGAGTTACCTTGATGGGTTAATGGGACCAATTAAATGAGAACTCTTAATTGGTGCAGCATTATTTTAAATTTTTCTTAAGCTTGTTGTTGAGATGTAGCAATTTGTAAAATATTTGTCTATGCATTTTCAGGATACACGAGCAAGAAGTAAAAGTACACTAAAGAAACAATGGTGAAGGCGTCCCTATTCTCCATGCTCAACAAGCCGGAAGGAAGCCATATGTCCCTGAATAAGCCTTCGAAGGCACATTCAGGGTATCAAGTTTAAACTTGGGGTCCTCCACGGGGTGTTCGACCTAATGAAATGCAGAGTGGCTGACGTTTAAGCCCCAGGGGAGGAAGTGTATGCTCTTACTGGATAAAATGCAGCTGCACGACAAGCTAGAATATGATGCTTGCACTCAGAGTGTCTGTGGGTTGGTGACACTAGGAGTCAGATGCAGCATCAAAGAGCCCTGATCTCGTCTTAGCCACTCACTGTTTGGTGTTTATGATCTGGGGGGTACTGACTTGGTGGAAGCAAGTAGTCGGCTATCACTTTACAGGTGCTTCATTTAGTGAAGCAGACTGTGCGGGTGTCGTCAGGGGCATTGTTCGGCGTTGCACAGCAATTGGCTTAGACGTCATCGCCATTACAAGCCACATGGAAGCAGGGAATCGTGCAATGTGGAAGGAGTTTAACATACTTGCTGGGAGGCACAGCAAGCTCTCCTGCAGCACCTCCCACCCAGATGACTTAACGAAGATCATTAATTCACATCCTAGCCGATGTTCCTCACATCGTAAAAAACCTACGGAATCATTTTTGTTGCATGCAGCACATCACACTTCCACAGGACATTGTTTCCAAGCAGAGTCTGCCTTCAGATGTTGTCCATCTGTGGCCTGTCAACGAACTCATTGCCCACGAAAAGGGAAAAACATTCAAGCTTGCACCAGATCTTACTGAGACCCACTCGTCTCGGGGCCTTTTTGATCAAATGAAAGTCAGCTTTGCAGTTGAGCGGATGAGCCACAAGACTGCATGTGCAATTGAGAAACTGGTCAAGAAACACGTGATAAGCCCTCGAGCACTCTCAACTGCCTGGTTCTTCAAAATTGTTAACAAGTGGATTGACCTCATCTGCAGCAGACATCCTGGCATGGCCTTTAGTTTAATCAGGCCCGAGCAGCATGTAGAAGCTGTTGACTTTCTCTAATTTTTTATTGACTTGTTCCTGAGGCTGAAGATTGGCAATGGTACATGGAAGCAAGTGCAGACGGGCATGCTGATTACCACGAACAGCATCTTGGCCATTCAAAAAGCCCTCTTGCACAATGACAGCTATACTTTTGTTCTTACCAGCCGGTTCACCCAGGATAGCCTAAAGAGCCTCGTTTCGGTGGTCAGAGGGAAAAATCCAATTCCAACACCTTATCAAATGTAAGGTTGTCCTTCGCATCATCAGTGTCTCGCAGTAGCTCAAGACTCCGACACATGGCAGTTATGCAATCGACGATGGAGCTTTCTTTTTGGCGGACTACCACACTTCTGTTCCGCAGAAGGTATGAAGGTGGTCGAAGGAAAGACACAAGATGATCCAGATGAAGACCTGGTAATGCAGAGTACCGAAAAAAGTGCATTCGTCTACATGGCGGGCTACCTCGCAGCATCCGTCTTCAAGAACAAGATCCTCAAATACTGATAAAGCTGTAGATCCTCAAAATATTGATAAAGCTGTGAACTTTACACTTTGTAAGTGCAACCAAGAGGGTTCCCTAACCGTTCCCAGCAAGAGTCTGTCTTCTCTCCTACACGTGTCTGAGACAGTGTTCCGCCAGAATGGGAAGATGCTTCACAAACAAGTGGGCTGCACTGACCACCTCACTGAAAGGATGACGACAGCTACTGAGGCTGTTCACTTCCCCGACTGTCATCTTATCAAGCGACATTTAATCAAAAGGTTTGTACTGATGCGCATTCAAATTTATCTAAAGGTCAGCAGGTACCAGCATCTAAAGCGGAGGAAGGAATAAGAGGCGAGGAAATTTGCAAGTGCATCCACTGGCCGAAAGTAGTTTGTGAATGTCATCATGCGTTTTCATACTTGTTCATGTGAAGTGCCATTTTTTGTTTGTTACATTTTATTAAATTGTGTTTTTGTAATAAAGGAGGGGACCTCTCCACAATAGCATGCATCATGCTTGCTTTATTTGTTACTTATGCTTCATTCCATTTTTGTCTTTGCCCTCTCTGGGGTAATTTTTGTATGTCTGCGTACACGATATGTTGCTGTTTTGGACAGATTAAGCTGTAGTAATAAAGAAACTTGAAAACTTCCTCTGTAGGTGCATTATTGGTCACAAAAGTAAGTACCATGCGCAGAGAAGTGATTCTAGGCTCGTGTACTACCCAGGGTGTCTAGCAAAATATTATCTTGAAATTCCCTGACTTTTCCAGGTTTTCCCTCACAATTTCAGGTGAAATTCCCTGACAATTTCAGATGAAATCCCTTGACCACTGTAGAGGTGTCCGCGCCCGCACAGGTGTGGCCCAGGAAGCATGAAGGGAGGTACTGCGCCTTCAACAGTGTCATTGGTAGTGTCGTCCCAATATTCGACAAGCACATCCATCTGTTGCTTCTGAGTCACTTTGATGAGAGACTCGTCAAACGAAACAACAACGAAATGCGCACTGGCGAGGCTTGATAGCAGCTTATTCCGAAAGTAGGGCACAATACCATGGCAGACGGTATATCCTACCTTGTCCTTCACTAACTGAAGTTTTGCAGCGACTTCCCACGCGGGAAACATGAGAGGGACGACTGAGGCCGATGCTGCTGTATAACAAAGGGATCCGTGAATCGCTATAGAGTTTTAAGCACCAAATTATTTCGGCCTTTGTCACAGCGCTCTTCAGTAGAAAGCCGCTCATCAACGTCTTCACACTTGTTGTGGTGGCTGCAGGCTCCTCACGGGCACATGTGCGGTCTCCGCAACATCCGACCGAAACGTTCGTTGCTGCCGCAAAAAAGTACAGATGTCCAGATTGGGAACGAATTGACTGCGACTTCAAAGCAGCAAGGTGCTTTTTGCTCGATGCGTGACTGGAAACTGCCGTGTTTCCCTTGTTGCTCAAAGAAAACATTTTGCGGCACATTGAGCACTGAGCACTGTGAGGATCACTTTGCACGGGCTTAATCCAGCTAGCATATTCCGATATATTCGGATTCGTCCAGTCCGGATGAAACAAGCACTTTCTTGCCGCTGACATCGTCAACGAATAGGCCACTTCCAGAAACACGACGCTCAACGACACACGTCAATAACCGAATGTATGGCCGCATGGCCGCATGATGCGCACCACTGTGACGCACACTTTCGGATACTTTCGGATCGGAGTGTCGTGCCCTTAATCCAATCAAATCCAATGCATGGCTTGGACTGAATTTGTCGGCTGTTCCCAGTGCATCGGGTAGCACACTACATCGGGTGAGCAGAGCCCGCGTTCCGCTCTAAGCAGTATTGCCTATTTTTCTGTCCCCCAGTCGTCGAGCCTTTGCTCAGAAAAGTCGATGGCGTTTCTGGCTCATGTTCCCTGACCGGGCTCGCTTTTTGACAATTTCCCTGACAATTCCCTGATTTTTCCCAGACAATTAAAATTTCCCTGACAATTCCCGGTTTTCCCGGTCGCTAGACACCCTGACTACCTAATCAGTCCCATGGCAAAGAAGTGAGAGCTCCCAATCAAGTGCCTTGCTAGTATTGGCAGCCTCTGCATCCAGAGGAGAAGGGACACCTTTTGCATGCTGCAGAATTTGTGCAGCACAATGACCGAAGTGGTCTGTTGTACCCTTCAGTCAAATTTTTTTGTTTCATAACACTGCCAGAGGGCAATTTTATGACCTGCTTCAGTAGTCGAAGAGTTCACCAGGAAAGTGTGATTGACGTTTTGCTGATGATTCATTGTGCCAGTCCACTCAAAACAGGGACTCACTGTAACTGTAAGCGAAACCGAAAACCGTTTAGGAACGAAACCTTTTTAGTAACCAGAACCAGAACGAAACCGTCATTTGATATTTATGAAAACCGTAACTGTAAATTACTTACCGGTAACCAATATTAACATATTTATAAAATAAAACAATGTATTCAGTAAAAAGATTTTCTCCAAACTAGGGGTGTGCGAATAGTGATTTTTGAAACCGAATCGAATACGAATTGAATAATTGTGGCACCGAATCGAATACGAATACGAATCGAATAATTTTCGAATAGTTTCCGAATAGTAAGTAGACAGCTACTAAAGATGAGCAAAGAGATTACAAAATTATTTTTATTGTTCCAAAATGTTCTGAAAATTATTGTAAAAACGCGACTAGACGATAATGACTGGAGTTCAACGATATATAACTAAATACAGACAAAAGCTACTAAAATATTAGAATACTAAACATAATATCACGGTTCACGCGGATGCTGAACATAAAATCACAGTTTGCTTGAGCCCGGTACATAATGAAGCATTGTACTTAGTAGGAACTCTACGTTCTATTTTTATTCCAATTGTTGTAGCAGATGTCCTTGAATCGAGGATCAAGGCAGATGGCAAGGGCGTGATGTGCCTGTGTGCGTACGTCCAGGAACCTTGTTTTCACTGATCTGAGAAGATTCTAGGAAAACGCGTTGTTTTGTTGCACTTGCGACCATCAAAAAGCAACATCTTCATACACTCAAAGAGGGGAAGAACCATGGAAAGTGTTGGGAAATACTGGACACAAGCAGCTTTTGCGGCTTCTTCATTTGGTTGCTTGGGAGTGGCCGAAAAACTTCCACACTGTACTGCACTTTTTCTTCGAACAACTTCCCGCGTCTACCATTTCTACTTCGCTCATAGAGAGCGGTGGTACCGTTGCTACCAGTTTTGAAACGTCTCCACGACACGCTTTCCGAAAGCGTGCACGAGCAGTCTAGTGCGAAAGCGGTTCCTAAGGGCTGAACCACATGTAAGCGAGTGAGCGAGCGACGAGACAAGCGACAGCAACGAGAATCAGCTGCGAGTGACGGAGATTTCTCACTGTCGCTCGTCGCGTCGCTCGGTGTTTGGATTTCTAGAAAACGTCCTCATCGCCTTGGTCGCTTGCTCACGTCACTTTCGTGCGCTTTGCCTCATCGCGCGACTGACCGAGCGACAGCGAAGCGGGTCGACGTCACCTGTCTCGTCTCTCGGCAAATCGCTTACATGCGGGTTATACTTAATACAGTGGTTCCTAATGGCAGCAGAAACGTACGTATAGAGAGAAACTGTAGCTGCCGATGATGGTAGTCATTGTCTAGGAGAAGAGGGTACATATTGCCATCTTGCGGGCACGTATGGCAGGCGTGCCGGCGCGTTGTGGGACGCCTGTGAAGGGAAACTCTCGGCGCGACACCGTAACCACTATTCGAAAATTATTCGAAAAATATTCGAAACTTTTGAAAATTATTATTCGATTCGATTAACGAATCGAATAGGGTAATATTCGATTCGTTATTCGAAAATGGCGAATATTCGCACACCCCTACTCCAAACCTAGGCGAGCTGGCAACCTTGCCAAACGAAGCGACCATGCCGTCATGACCTCAGTGTTCGAATTTTTTTTCCGCCGGATCGTCACAACGTAAGCTAATCACCTCTAGATATGTCCTAGTAAGGACATTGCCCCTCACTGGGCGAATTTCTTGGACCCATGAGGCCCAATTTAAGCCGATTTACGCCTGCCTCTCTGTGACTGCCTGACTAAGCCTAATGGTACGGTTAGCCTGCTCTGCTCACAGCGGCAGACCAGCGGCGGCCCTGGCACGATGACAGCGCCATCTCGCGAAGAACTTGTGCAACAGAATGGAACCAGAGCTGGAGACCCTGCCGCCCTCACTTGCAAAGGGAGAGAGGCCGCGCCAAGCCAGCACAGTGCCGACAACGCTTTGCCTGACGCCAAGAAGCATCGGCACGAAAGCACATCCGGCGACGCAACTGATAACTGCCACTTTCAAGCGTTGTGGTCCGCAGAGATCCCGATGGCAACGACGACGACGGCACCTGGAACATGGCCACAGCACGACGAGGAAGACCCAAACAATGGCCAGACGCCATGAAAGTGAGACATGGCCTGGGACAGTATGTACAGTTGTTCCACCCAAAGGGACGACGAGACACTGGCAGACATCCTCCGAGAAAACTTCACTAGCAAATCAAGGCACTAGCAGTGGCACCGGAGACCATCAAGCATCTAAAGGTATGAGTGGACGATGCGTCCACCACTATCACTTTTACCACTTATGATCGGCTACACGCCACCACACTACCCAGCTCAAGTAACATCGGGTCCCCAGACAGGCCCCCCTCGAGGTGACCGTCCACCAGGTCCCCAGCCGTGGCATGTCTCTGGGGGTCATACGGACGCTTAAAACGGTAACAGAAGATACCCTTAAAGAAGCGCTTAAGTGCAAGTCCGCCACCATCCTAGCTGCCTGCCCCATGGGCAAAAGCCTGATGGAACTGATCACTTTCGCAGCACCCAGACAACTGCACAACACCAAATACTTGAACCGATCGACTGCCGTTTCACTGTGCGCACCTCGAACCTTGGTGTTGTTCCCTTGCCACAAAACGGGACACAAACAGGACATTTGTACTAAACCAGCTGTGTGCAAGAGGTGCGGAGTGGAGCACGGCTCCGAGACTACCTGCGCTGGCGACAAGCTACAATGCGCCATCTGCGACGAGGACAGGCACCTTGCCACAGATCCCAACTGTCCTGAGAAGGCCCGACGCCTGGACGAGCTCAAGCCACGTACGGGGCGCAGATCGCGCAGCCGAACAAGGCCGAAGCGGCAGACTTGGTGCTCACAAACGCAAAAATAATTTTGACAGTCTTGTGTATCCCAGGCGAAAAACTCATTAAGAACCAATTGGAAAATTTCCAATTGGAACCAGTTAGGTTTTCGGACTCCAATTGGATGGTGCCAACTGGTACCCATTAGGTTGCCAATAAGATCCTACTAGGATCCAATTGGTCAGTGATGGGCTCTCATTAGATTTCCAATGAGATCCTACTAAAATCCAATTGGTCAGCAATGGGTTCTCATTAGATTTCCAATGGGATCCTACTAGTATCCAATTGGTCAGCAATGGATTCTCATTTGTCTGCCAATAGGATCCTACTAGGACCCAACTGGTCTGCAATTGGCTCTTATTAGATTTCCAATGGGATCCTACTAGTATCCAATTGGTCTACAATGGACTCTCATTGGATTGCCATGGGATCCTACTAGAAAGCAATTGGTCCAGCAATGAGTTCTCATTAAACTGCCAATGAGATTCCATTAAAAAGCTAACGGGTTTTAAAAGATCACCAATGGGATCCCACTGGGAAACTGCTGCAAAGCTAAGAGGGTCCCTTACATCGGCAATAGGAACCCACTAGGAAACCATTGAGGGGCCATTGCTTTTTATTTATAGGCAATTTATAGGCAACACAAGAGAAAAATGTTTTGAAGCAAACACTACACTGATCACATTGCTACAATACTCACTTTATATAATTTAACAAAATACTGAGTTAAAGCTTTCTGCCAAAAAGATCTCAAGAACAGAACTTCAAATTTACAGTGCAAATGAAATGAGCAATAATCTCTTTTCGTAAATGTAAAAACTTCAGTTACAGGAGTTTTAATTAGCCAATGTATCCGCATTCAAGTCCAATGAACGCTAGCGAATAGGTTTTGTTAACGTTCCTAGTGTTTGAGCGGCCAGGGACATGATTTGTGGGCGTCGGGCTCCTAGCCTATCTTTATGCTATAATGATGCGTTGCGTTGCTTGTACAATATAAATTCTTTTGTTTCAGCTTAATATCTCCCCATGGCATCCATTTTTCGATGCACGATATGTGACATTCCAAACTTTTCTCTCGGCAAGCTCTTACAGCACGTTTATCTGACCCACAGCCAAGCTAAAAACGTTTTCCTAGCAGGTCAGCTAAATTCATGCGCGGCTCATTTAAGCAAGTTTGAATCATTCCGCAAGCGCGCAAATCGGAAAAACAGGAACCTCCTCAGCCGTCCGCACGCTGATTAATGCGAGTGCCGACGAGCGCGAGGAGGCCAATGATCTAAGTGACGAGGGAAATGATGGCCACGATGCTGTCCCTGTGCCTCCACTGTCCCCTTCAAACTCTGCTGTGCAGTTTAGAAAGTTGTTTTCCGGTTTAAGGGGCACACTCTGTTGTTTCATTCTAAATACGAGAAAAAAACACTGTGTTCCAGGTGTGCAAACCGATGTCACTGAAAACATTTGCCCTCTCCAAGTTCCTCGTCACATTACGCAGCGATACTGAGAAATCATTCGGCAAAAGTTGGTGTAAACGTAGAGGACGACGACGACCTAAACAAATTGCTTAGTTTAGATGAGTGCTTTGAATGTGTGTTGGAAGTTGTCAGTAATGAATATGAACTAACCAACTATTGCAAGCTACACTACGACGTGGTTAAGCCTAAAGAATGTAATCTTGCCTGCAACAGTGGTGAGAAAAAAGTTTGCCATGACGTCCCTATCTTGAAGGTTGTAGAGTCCGAACTAAAAAAAGTGACGTGATGTTCTCGCCAGTAACATACGCCGGGAAGATGGGGAGGGTATGACCGACTGTTCCGGTGGAGATCTTTACCGAAGGAATGAACTTTTTTAGAGCAAAGTTTTTCCCTGCATCTTCATTTGTACACTGATGAGTTTACCGTAGTGAGCCCCTTGGCACAAGAAAAAGTGAATACAAGATTGCAGCTTTCTACTTTGTTACTGGTTAACCTTCTTGCGCAGTATTGGTTCCAAATGAGACACATTCATTTGGCTTTGCCGTTCAAGCACAGTTATTTGAAGAATGATACTTATGAGGAGATTCTAGCAGTTTCCAATTTAGGAAAACGCTGCCGGGAACCAGGGAGTGCATACATGTCTTACATGGGCTTTGTGGAAAGTTGCTCTGTCTGGTTAAAATTGTGCCTCTTCGTGGAAATAATTGTTGCAACTGCCTGTCGGAAGTCCCCAAGATCTTCTGGATAACAATTTTACAGCTATAGGTGAACTTCTGGACATTTTATGGTCATTTTTATGCCAACCAAGTGTCCCGCCTAGCTAAGCCTAATGCTAGAAATAATTGAACGCAGCGGCTCGGTGACGACCGACGTCCCCGGCGCTCTCTTCGGAACCCCGCAGTGGAGGCATGATGACCATGGAGGTGACCGTAGAGGGTATCCAAATTACTCCCGAAGAATTTAGAAGCACGGACTGTATCACAAAAGTGGGAAAACATGTCAGAGAGCTGCAGGACCTTGCGAGTGGCGAACGGCGAGGAAGCCAAGATGGCGACGCGAGGGTGGGGCGCGGAGCCGAGCCCGGGGAGGGCAAAAAGATAGCAGCGGCGGCGAACGCCACGAATAAGAAGCTGGGGCAGAGGATTGCGGAGCGTTCAATTGCGCAACACCTCTCGCAATTACCACGAACGACTACAAGATAATTATTCAGCCGAAGAACAGGCTGGCGCTTGCAAAAGCTCCGACTACCAGACCGAGTGTGGCATGCGCATGGCAGTGCAAATTCCGTGGGTTAAAGGGGAACTCCGCCGACTTTTCGAGCTATGTAAACCATGAGTGTCGTCTGAAAGATGGTGGTTTCCTGATTCTGAAATGCTACATGGTTTTCCCAGATTCACTCTGGTTAATTAACAAAAAAAAACACAATTAGTGAGACACCAAACCCAAGTTGCGGTGACCTGCATTCTCCCTACCATCCAAGCGTGATGTCACGGATGTGCTGAAAATTCCCATCCCGCCCGCCCGCCGCGAACCGCGCGTTCAGCCGTCGTGAACAAGAATGTCAGACTCAGAATGCAGCATGTCGTCAGACATAGACCCTAGCGACCTGGAATTCGACTTCGACGATTCCCCTTTCGCCTTCGATCCGCCGGCGTGTCCGCGTGATCCAGACGTCCAGATCAGCCCGAGCTGGCAGGTGCGGCTTCCACACTCTGAAGCTGAATGGTAAGAAAATCCGACTGAACTCTTCATTGCAGCGAGAAAAAATGTGTCCACTGATTCCATTATATGCCATAGGTGTGACTGCGGCAAGTGCCAACCCCAGCTAGGAGACGAGGACCTGTGCTGCAGGGAGGTGACAGTCATGAATCCACATTGCGAGTATGACTGCATCCCAAGGCACGAGCTGTTCTGGCTCTTGTGCCTGCACAGAGAACAGCCGAGAGTGCATGTGCGCCACATCAGCCATTACTCGCCAACGTACCTAGAGTGCGCCGACGACAACAGGTGGGTCAATTTTTTTATTGGCGATTAGGAGTACTGGCAAACAAAATTGCCTCCCCGGCTTTGCACTCCTGCGTACGCCGTAAATGTTTCCATTTTCCTGAAAAAAGAATTGTATTGAAGCGGGTATCGCTGGATGTTTGCGTCAATGTTGCGTATATCCTCCCAGATTCGTAAATGCGTGGTGCAGTGCGGTCAGCTTGTGACGCGCGATAGAGCGAAGTAGACCTAACTATAACCAATGACGCTCGAAAAAAAGATATCGTCTAAAACGTGTTTTTGCTTTAATTTTCAGGATGCTCAGGTACACGGCCTATCGATTGTTTGTATGGTGGGTGTGGGGTTACCTCGGAGGAGGAAATCGCCAAAGGCTGCCAGGCTGCGTTTTGAGAGCGACTCGAGAGGCTTTCCCCTCATCAGAGTACAGGATGTTCTCATGGGCCTAGGGTAAGTAAAAAATACACCTTATCCTATGTTTATGTATTCCATCTTATTTAGAGCATTCAAGGCTGGAGGTGAATGAAGAGCTTTACAGAGTGTGTCCGAGTTTCATATGTAGGTGATAATTTAAGGAGTCATGCAGTTCGTGGCTTCACTCAAAATTTCAACAAATCTGTATATTTTTGCAGATTTTGCCTCTTAACTCAAACGGAGTTCCATGAAGATCCAACTTTTAAGGGTGGAAGACGAACTGTAGAGAGCTATGATGCTTGCATCAGACGCAAGGATGAAGGCTCTGACACGATGGGTGTTGTGAGTGATTCTCAATTCAACAAGCTAGCCAATTTCCATGTTTGCCAAGACGGCCTGCCACCTTGTCTTGGCCATGACATCTTTGAAGGCGTGATCTAGTATGGCCTGTCCTTGTTTGTTGAGTACTTTGTAAGCAAGGGCTGGTTTTCGTACGACTATTAGGGGCAAAGCTCCTTAGGGTCTAGCCTTGTCCATCCGTCCAGCGTCCGTGCTCACATCGATTGCCATCCCATCTGTCTTCTTAAAGAAAGAAAAAATGTTTGCGCAGTCGACAGGATTCGAACCTGTGCGGGGAGACCCCAAAGGATTTCTAGTCCATCGCCTTAACCACTCGGCCAAGACTGCAGGACGAGTAGGGGGCTCCGAGATGTGGTAGTTCTCTTTCTGACATGGACCGTTAACTTAAGCGGTGGAGATGCGTTCCCACAGCTTCTAGCGGATCCAAGCTGATCCGCTAGAAGAACCACTGGCTCTGCATTTAAGCGACCATAAAGCACTAATAATGAAGTCGAAACGCAACCCGGAACTCAGCCCTACCTATGAGCAATAAAAAAAATCAGCACCATCAGCACTACCTATGAACAATAAAATCAGTATCATCAGCACCACCAGAGCTTTGCCCCAATCAACATCATTTACCACATGGAGATGTTGCGATTTGTTTTTTGTTTTAATACAAAGATTTTTTCCAGAGCAGTCCTAAGGACTGCTGTGGAAAAAAACATGTGCCCCTCAGAAAATCCAAAGGTACGACAATTGCTCTTATTATCTTAATCAGTTACTTTCATGGTTGGTTATTTGGTTTTCCAGGTCTTTTTGCAGGACTGGACAGAACTGGACAAAGATGTGTTTGGTGAGCTGCTCATGCAACTGCCATTTGATCTAAGAGTCTTCATTGTGGCATAATGTTGCCAGTGGCAGCCGTGTACTTGGAGACACCCAGTTAAGTATGTAGAAATCCTGTTTTTTAATTAAGGCCTTTCCTCTTGTTAGAAAAGTATCTCCAGAGTTGCTTCCGTATTTTTGTTTTTTTTTTAGCTTTCTATGTTGGTGTCGGCGTTTTGGAGGGAGCATTGGCGGGGGCGGAGCGGCCGAGAGGTGGGAGCGGTTCCTCCGCGGTCGTTAAGAAACGTCTCGGGTTTCAGGAGTCTGCTCGGACAGATCCCTGGGACAGCCCGTTCTTTTAGCTGCTTGTGGCTGTTAACCGAGTGTGCCTGTGTATTCGCGACTCCCATTCACTATAGGTGGCGCCACTCGTTTTCCAAATTGGCGGTTTTAGTGAGGGTCGGAGATGCGTGCCGGTCTACCAGTTGCTGAGCCTGTCTACTTTGCTGGCTTCACTGAGCGACACAAATTATTCCTGCTTATTCGAGAAAGCTAGGGTGTTATGAGCACAGGTCACCTTCTTATCCTGAAAAAATTAACGGTGTTTAGCGTAATATTTATGCCAGGATAAAGTTATAATTCTGGAACCGAACCGAAACTAAACTCTGTTTTGAATTTAATTTCAATCGGCATAGGTGTTAATTTCGGATGCTTTCTTAAGATGTGTCTCACAGCATAATTATTCAGTTAAAGGACTTGTTTGCAGAAAATTTATTGTGTGAAGTATGTCTCCGATCCAGACAGTTGAAGGTATTTTGGAGTCCAGTGTCCCTTTAAAGACAGTGCTTTTCATACCCCTTAGAAGTAACATAGAATATTGCATTTGTTAAAAAAAATCAGTGCTGATATTGCCGCGAGCGCAGCTGACTAAGTAGGCAGCGCGCTCGTGGCCTAACGGTTATCGCGCGTGCCTTCCACGCAGAAAGCCAGGGTTCAATTCCTGGCCGCGGGTACGCATTTTTTGTTGACTCTAATGTACTGTTCTGGTAAACTCGAGAACCGTGTTGCTGATTCGAGGTTAGAATGTTCTAGACGCCTAACCTTCCACGCCGATTGTTCCAGAAGCCCACGCGTGTACAAAAGGGGCTCCGCGTAACCAGCCGGACTCAGTTTCGCCTCAGCGTTCGACTTAGCTCTTTCGCCGACTTTGACGCCCGCGACGCTATGCTGCTATCTTTTGTTTCTTTTTTACTTTGGGCACAAGTTCGCCCCCATTAAACGTTTCAGTTTCCCCAGTTATTCTTTGTTTCCTCGCCGCCGCCGCCACCGCCGCCGCCTCCCCTCTCCACTCCCCTCTCCACTCCACTCCACTCCCCTCCTCCCCTCCCCAGTGACGACAGTGTGTTTTCTGAGATGGCTCCACCAGCTCTATTTGCTCATCTTCCTTTTTGGCTGTATATTGAGATAAAAATTACTTATTCCCTTCAGTTAGACATCAACATTTCTGTTTTGATTAATCTGCACAATCACTGTAAGTCCAGTCCAGTGCCATAAACAGCCTCAACTCATCGTAATTAGCACCAATTACGCTTTGCAGATATTGCTTCCACACAGTGTAGCGGTAGAGCACACGGGGCTTTTTTAACAGTGATATATATATGTAACTTACGTTCGCTTTGACACGAGTGTGATTATAAAACCGCAGAGAGCACTTCAAAACCGCTATACACCAACTCAAGTTTACAAACAAACCGGAGCGCCCCTAGCGGACGCCACCGGCGCCGCGCATGCGCGATGGGGGTGTGGGCAAGAAGCTCGCCGTCGCCCATAAACAAACCATTGAAATGCAATGTTGTCGGCGTCGGAGTGAGTCCCCCTGCCCTTTTTCGCGTTTGAATTGTTGATTCTACGTCTTCCTGGCGATGTCTGATTATTTGAGCGGCGTCAGCGAAATTACCGAGGCTCGTTACACCGCAAAACGTCGCGTGAATAATGTGACATGTGGCGATTCATACCGCGTAGACGCCATAAACAGCGTGAACCGTAGCTGAGATGGTCGACGTCGATACTGAAAATCGCAAGCAGAATCGGACCAAGTGAATTAGCCATAACAAGTCGGTGATGGTCACTGGTAACAATGATCAACATCTCCTTGCATCTACTGTTTACTTTGAGCCTGCTTACCAACCTTAAAACTTAAGTCTTTTGAGGCCTGCACTTACTTATTATCGCAAGTACCGGGCAAACATTTGGTCTACGGGCCGGCGTCGAGAGCAGACGACAAAACATTTGAAAGAGCAGGCGACAGTTCGAACGATCAGGCGGCCGTTTGAACTTGAAGACGCACTGAACGTAGTCCGCAGGTGGTCCGCACAACTTGACGGTTTTCTGGCGTTCATGTTGGAACCAAACAAATAAATCGGATGACCACAAGTATCCGTGAATTCAACCCAAAGTGCTTCCCGCCCAAGCAATCTTTGTCCGACGGCGTCTGCTTTTCCCTTTTCACGGCACATATCCAGATTCTCGGACGAACCGAGCACGGGAAAACTGACCTTCAAATCTTTCTCGACTCTTTTGGTACGGCCCCAGTCGCGGCGTTTTGACGAGAAGGCAGGTTTTTGTCTGGTTCCTTTCAAAATAACGCAAGAATACACGTCTGGCATGGGGACTTCTGCCCACAGCCCCAGACCGGAAGTGCGACCGACGCGCCACCATCGCGCCGTGACGTCACAAAGTTGAGTTTGTGTATAGACAATCTCTTAGGGAGGGAGTTGTGGTGGGGTTGTTGACTGGTCATATACATAAAATCTTTCATGCCTTTGCTGCTTTACAAGCGTTATCCTCTCATTACACACACTCGGGGAGAAAAACAAACAAAAAACTTCCACACCATCTACTGCGTCTGACTTCCACACCATCTACTGCGTTTGAACATTTTCATCCGTAAGAATACGGAGTTCCCTGCAACGCCGAGGATGTTACGCTCGCACTCTGATAATACCAACAAGTATACCTTCCTAGGGAAGGTGCACGGTCTGGATGTGGTGCAATCAATTCCTGAGAGTTGAAAATAGCAAATTGCAATAACCACACATAAATGGCTGCATCTCATTCTTTGTTATTTCGAATGTCTGCCACCAAAGCCAACGGAGCAAACCAGCTTTCACGGCTGTCGGCGCAGGAAACAGACGACGAACAGATCACGTGACGTGTTTACTCGATTCGATCCGGCGTTACCCCCCCATCGAGGTGGGTAGCGTGAGTAATTATTCCGGAGTAAAAAACCCGCTTCTGGAACTCAAGCTCTGACGTCATCGAGTAAGCGCGAGTAAGTTTTGAAACGCCAAGGTACGAAACCTTTACTCCGGAGTCGGATCGAGTAAATTTTGGAACACAGCCCGAGTAAAACCGGAGAGTCATCGCCTCAAGAGCGGCGTACTGACACAGCTGGGACTCATTTCTGTTTCCTCTGGGTTTCGCATGTCAGTGGTGACCCGTTCGATGACTAAAGAAGCTCGAGGTGCAATGAGTGAGAACGGTGATAAGAGCGCGGCGATGTTGGACGACGTATCAGAAGGGGGAGGGAGTGAAAGGAAGATGTACCTTTGGATTTTAAATTTGATTTAGGGAGACTGGGGACTGGGGCCCAGACTCTAGATGGGGCAGGATGGTCTCCCAAGTTGGGACTTGTAACTAGTGTAAATAAATGCACATACAGTAAAACCTCGTTAATTCGGATCTCATGGGACCGGCAAAAATGTCCGAATTATCCGAAAGTCGAAATATCGAAAGGACAAAGAAAACTGCGCGAAAACGTTTCCCTGTGACATACCTTTATTCTGAGAAGAAATCTGTTATTACCGCCTGCTTTCTGGACGACACTTGGGCGGAGACGGCAACTTTCGTTAGCGCGGTCGAGTGCTCCACCGCGCTCGCACTGTCGGAGCTACGCATCCCGTGCGCTGACGATTTAGCACAGCAAGGCCTCTTCTAGTTTCGGGTGCACCAACTTCCACGGCCGCTTTCTTTTCGCGTTGAACTTCTCGCTCTCGAAAGCCCGTAGGATATCGGCCTCAATTTTCACGTACGTGGCCAAACTGCTTCTCTTGACGTCGTAACTTTCAATCACTTGTCGAGAGACGCCGTCCTTCAAGGTCCTTAGTATTTCCACTTTCGTCGCTCGCTAATTCTTAGCCTCGTACAGCTGCAACGGAAAACGAGTAGCGCAACTGACCAATAATCGGAGCGGCAAAATCGCGACACCCGGCACTATTTTTCCCGAGCGCGCGGACAAAGAGAGTGCCAGTCACGTTGCATTTTACAACGTGGGGACGTTGCATTTTACAACGTGGGGGTGGCCGGTTAAGATAGCGGGCTTTAGGATCCCCGCGTTGAGGCATGAAACGTGACTGTCACTCTCGCTATCGGCGCGCTCGGGAACAATAGCTCCGCGTGTCGCGATTTCGCCATTCCGATCGTCAGTCACCTGTGCTACCATTTTTCCGTTGCAGCTATGCTTCTGCCGCTTCCATGCCAGGAGATTAGTGGGTAGCGCGCTGAAGGGGCTGAAGCACGGCAATCCAAAGCAAAACTGGTGCGAAACACGGAGAACCGGAAGAGCGGAGAACCATGGGAAAACCGGAAAATTCACGTGTGCGCCTCGGATGGATAGCGGTCATACCCTTTGGAACGGGTGTTAGCTAGCGCCACCTGCCGAATTCGTCCGAATTAACCATAGCGCGCCGGGTTCCCTCCGAATTAATGAGCGTTTGCTGCCATTCACTAATACCTACGTTTGACGGGACCGGATAGGCAGTTCAAATTATCCGAATTTCCGAATTAGCGGGGGTTGAATTAACGAGGTTTTACTGTAGTTCTCTACAAGCAGTGAGTCGACCCGTCACTCAGCGACGTTCGTGCCACCACGCTCTAGACCACTGGAGCGGAACCTGCCTCCTACATCACCAAGAGGACCAACAACTTAACTCACCCGTTGCTCTAAGCCTTGTTTTTCTGAAATGCATGCAGTGATAGCTAATCGTGCTGAGCTGGCTTAGTGTCGACCTTTTACTGTGATGCTGCGCTTTCATCAATTTTCTTCAGCTCCTCAAATGTAGTGGTTTGCGTCTTCAGAAAGTGTCAACCAATTTCCTGGATAAACGACAGGGATGAAGCACGAAACATGCCTTCAAGCGGGTATGTCGCCTAGCTTTAGCAGCGTTTCACCCAGGAAAATTTATGGCAGATCATAAAACTTCTGGTGGCCAAGTTTGTGAGACAGGAATAAACCGGAATTCAGAAAATTGGCAGAGATTATAAGGTGCGTGCAGCAAAAACAGTGGCATGAGGGCATTAGCTTTGCAGAATGTTTTGCTCAAGTGGCTGCGCAAGAAGGGCACTTCTGAGAGCCACGTGCTCGCACCCATTCTGCTTTGGTTGCACGCAACTTGTTAGATGTAGTATTAATAACTGAACAGAATGTTGGGTAGCCACTGGAAAAGTAACTGCATAAGCAAACTGAAACCCGATCATAAAAGTTTGTAGAACTTACGATCATGAATAATCTACAGTGTGGTTCAAAATAAAGTTTACTCAAAAAACGACCTGCAAAATGCAGCGACTGTATGCAGCAAGTTGCACATTTCCCTAAATATGTTGTTTACTTGTCAGATTTTAGGATTAAAACTCAACTAGAAATAAAACAAAAATAAAACCAGAAAATTTTCTAAAATTTTAAGTATGCCATTAAACGATGGCTTGTGGGCTTAGGTTCACACATAGTGTCATCAAAGCCGGACAGCGCTTAGCAATCCTCTACAAGCGCTTAAGAGCCTTTGCTACTTTCCGCAAGCATCGAAGCCTGGAGAGAATGCATTGTCCATCTTATACAAAATGTCCCGATTCCTCCGGTGGCTGCCGTCCTTGTCAAAATACCCCATGCCAGCTCTGCCCTTTCATTTCACCACCAGCTGATCGTATTTGGAGGCTGTGCAACAGCTTCCTTCATTAATATTAAACAATGTACTGACTGCAAAACTCCCGACGTGATATATATTATTAACTGCACGCTCTGCAATATGCAATATGTGGGGGAAATTAAAATTCCACGAAGGAGCGATTTTATGGCTACTAGTCTGACATTGTAAGAACGGAAAATACACCAGTTGCTAAACTCTTCAACTCTGGCATACACCATAAGATTAATGCGCATCAAAAGAATTAACATCGTGGAGAGCAATTTTAAGATAGGTATAACAGATAAAAATAAAGAGTCATATTACATATTAAAATTTAGTTTGTTGGCTCCACTTGGCATGAACATCTCAAAGGATAGGGAATAAAACGAGAAAAAAAAACGGGAAAACAAGGGGAAGAGAAAAAGAAAATCAAAAAAAGTTATTTGTTGTTGTTGTTTTTTTTTTTTACATGTGTTTGAGCTATTTTTCTGTAACGGGTCGAACTTACTCGAACTTAACTCTTCCAGCAGGGCGCGATCTGTGTCTCCACGCCACTGGCGTGTCCAGTTACACTGAGAAGTGTTTTATGGCTTCCTGTGTTTGTCTCCTGGGGATAAAGGGAATGCTGCCTTTCACTATATATGTTTGCATTGCCTGTAGTCGGTTACAGGTTAAGAGAGGTTTCCGAGGGAAAAGAGGGCAGAGGAGGAGGGGGCGGGTGGGGTGTTGGAGCATTCAGTCTTCAGCATTCCGTCTGCTTCCTCTTCCTCGGCCGAAAAACTGCCAACACCAATTTTTTTTTTTTCAGCATGTTTTTGTAATGTAGCAAACATGGCCCGCTCTGTGTGGGTTTGTTTTTAGTGTCGACGTGCGTCTTAATACTTGCTTTCCCTCTCTCTCTCTTTCCATCTACTAAACATCTTGCAACTTGTGTTCTCTCTTCACTTGAATAAGAGCAGGCTCTGCTCAAAACAATAAAAGCCTCTGCTGCTGCTCACAATTTTTTCTATTAGAAATATGTGACTCAAATATTCACTGATATCTACGATCCACATAGTCTCTAGGCTTTTTATGGTGCATGACTCTGTTACTTGATTGAACATACTGCAACACACTCATTTTTCAAGTTAGGGACTGCTTTGAGCTTTATTTTAAAATATATAAATGCAAAGAATTTTCATGTCTGCCTGGGTAACGTTTTTATGAAGCATGTTGCTGTTGGGCTTATGACAGCGCCGCAAGAGCAGTTAAAAATTAACATGGGAAACAATATGTGGTGATTTCGGATTTCAATGGAGAAAAGAGAAGATGACGACGAGGAGTAATGCTGATGTGGCTGGTTGACTGTGTGTTTGCGTGCACGGAGAAAATTCGGCGCGAGATGCGGGTGGTGGAAAAAGAAGAAGTAGAAGGAAGTCCGGAGGCGACAGAACAGGACAAGCGATCAGGACTCTGTGGACGAAAAAACCGACCCGCAACGATAGGCGTGGTCGGCAAGGCTTCAGTTCATCGTCTACCAATACAGGCCTGGTCAGCGGGCCTCCGAGGCTGCACGGCCGCTACTTCAAGCCACATTCTTCAAGCCATCCCGTCGTCCACTACCAAACACTTGGTAGGCCGCATGCCTTTGGGAAACATGCCCGTGATCGAGACGCCTTTTCAACGGGTAGCAATTGACATCGTCGGACCACTGTCACCAACCTCAGAGAAGGGCATCCGTTACGTACTGACTATGGTGGACTACGCGACCCGCTATCCTGATGCAGTTGCCCTACCAAGCATTGAGACGGAGAGGATTGCGGAAGCTCTCCTCGAGATGTTTTCTCGCGTGGGATTTCCTAGAGAAATCATCAGCGATCGGGGCAAATCATTCACATCCGGACTCATGAAGGAGTTTAGTCGTCTCCTCTCGTTTAAGCAGATGCCAACCACGCCGTATCATCCAATGGCGAACGGCCTCGTGGAACGGTTTAATAGCACACTGAAACAGATGATACGACGAATGTGTCAAGAGAGCCCGAAAAGATGGGACCGATACTTGGCACCACTACTATTCGCGTATCGCGAAGTGCCGCAGGCCAGTGTTGGATTTGCACCATTTGATCTCCTGTATGGCAGGTACGTCCGAGGACCGATGGCCAAATTAAAGGAAATCTGGACAGGAGAGCATCTTGACGAAAACACGAAAACCTCGTACGGCTACATGGTCGAGCTCCGCCAGCGCCTAGAAGACACATGCCGGATAGCACAGGAGCAGCTCAGAAAGGCGAAGATAGTACAGAAGAAGTACTACGACAAGAAGACGAGAGTGCGCAAGCTCTCTGTTGGAGACAAGGTTTTACTTCTTCTCCCCTCCGATAACAACAAGCTGATCCTGACTACTGGGCTTTACTACTGGGCTCAAATCTCGTGCCCAAAACCTTGACGTATAAGGCGATTTTTTTTTATAAAATCTAAGGTCAAGTTTAAGTAGGGAAACATTAACTATAAACAATGGTTTCATTAGTGTGTATATTTTATTTTCAGGAGAAATTTGCTAAGGGGCTGCAGTCGCGCACTGCCATACTACAAGACCACTTTGCTCAGCACTCAGCACGACCACTTTGCTGCAGATCATGCAGCAAAGCAAGGCAAAGCGATGGCAAAGGAAAAAGCATTGCTGCCACAGCTCAGGCACGTCAGCCAGAGGGGAGGGGAGCGGTCCGGTGACCGCGAAAGAGAGAGAGAGAGTATCAGCGACTTCTCCGATGCTTCCCCGAACTTGGCTCTCCGGAACCCCACAGCTGGCAGGTAAGGACCTTTCTTTACCTTGCTGGCGCAGGGGGCATTTTACATGGGGACATAGGGGACAATCCTCACACCACCTCAGCCATTCAGGATTCAAAGCTCACAGGCGCTAGTCTCCGCGATCGGCCGCCTCCATGAGACGACGCAGCCCATCTCTATGTTCTCTATGGACATGGAGGACATGTATTATAGTCTCAACGTACCATTCCTTGTGCACTGTGTCGCCGATGCCATAGAGGAGCACGGGCTTCGCGCCTTCCAGAACAACTGCGGTGTATAATCGCAGGCGTTCCTGGAACTTCTCCAGCTTTACCTCCGCACAACGGGGACGTGTTCATCCAAAAAGCTGCAGTCTGCATCGTATCGTGTCTGGCCCTGAGTCTCAGCGAGATCTATCTCTCCGTGGTGGACCGAGGCATCCAGCGACATCTGCAAACCAAATCCCCGGAATGCGAAGTGTTCAGGTACGTCGATTATCTAATCATTCACCATAACCACACAACTCCGGAGGCTATCATCGAGGCATTCGGCGCTTTGCCTGGGCACCTAACATTCAAGAGGGAAGACCCCACGGAAGGCGAACTGCAGTTCCTGGAGGTTCGCCTCCAACCTTCCGAAAAAAGAGTGTGCTGGTCTTTCCAACAGCATACAAGCAAGCCGGTGCTTCCATTCTCAAGCGCACACTCAAAGAACGTAAAATCCGGCATAGTTAGGTGTCTGCTTTCCGCGGCTTGCACAAAGTCCTGCGACCACCAACGGGAGGCCAGCATAAACCAACAGTGCGCACGGCTTAGGAGGGCAGGCTACCCTGCAGATTTTATTTTGACTACCTCTTAAAAATTGGCTACAAACCCCCGGACCAGGCCAACCGCCGAGACTTCACCCATCACCAGAAGACCAGCCTTCATCCACACAACATCTCACCGCATAAAAGCTCTCGCCTCAAAATACGCCACAAAAGTGCTTTTCACGTGCAAGTCAAGACTCGGCGACATGTGTAGGGCCGTCAACAGAGAGGGACCCCCACAACCCAGCTGCACCAAAATATATGCAAGCAAGTTCACCGCCTGCATGACGGAGAAAGTGTACGCGATCCCCCTGTCTTGCGGGGCCAGGTACATCAAGCAAACAGGGCGATGTCTCAACAACCGACTCCGAGAAAATCAAATGGACGACGAAACAGCTGCTTCGGATTCTCAGCACCCGATCGTCATTCACGGGAGAAAATGTCCCGGCTGCGCTCCTAATTTCGCCGGCACGACAGCCATGGGAGGCCACTGCGAGCGAGTCGGGAGAGAAATAATTGAGGCCTATCGGATGGCGACAAGCCCGCAAAACATAATCACCCCTTCCATTTCACTCTCTAGAAAGGAGGTATCTTTCTGAGGCCCACAATGGAAGCTGAACGCTGACTGACTAGGCAAGGCGACAAGGCCACCGGCAGAAGCGGCCTTTCCTTTCATTCTGTTATCCCGCATTTTCAGTCGAGCCCTCCTTCCCTCCTTTCCTGTCTTGTTCGGCAACCTCCTCCCTTCCTCCGCTTCCTCTCCTTCCCCCAAGATTTCCCTTTCCTATACTCCCACGGAGCGGACGGGCTTGGAGCTTGAAGCCGAAAATAAATGTCGCAGTTGAAAGACTGTCCTGTCTGTATCGTCCCCTATGTGTCTTCACTTTCTAAATGTTTAAGAAGCACCAACACGCTCCAATAGTACTAGTTTGTATAGCAGGGTGTTTTGATAAATGCTCTTGGACTATGTCCTTACTCTGGTACGTGTGTCTTTTCTTCCGCTACATTCGAGAGTCGGACAAGGTGGTCGATCAATGGCACCGACGGAGGTAGTCTATCGAACCGACCTGCGGTAATGTGGCCATAAACGTCCTCTACATTGCTGCGGAGATGGGGGGACCACGCTACTAGGATTGGCATCTCCTTCGCGATCGCCGCCGCTGTTGAGATAATCCTTTGCTTCCTCTATCCGTTCCTTTGTTGGTAGCTAGCAAACCCCACACAAAATGTGCCTTGCTGATCGCCTGGCTGTCAGCCAAGAGATTGATGTGGCTCCTGTCGGTTGCCAACCCCGTTTGGAGAAAAACGCTTTTCCCCCGGGGGATTTGCATCGGTCCGCAGGCTCGTCGTTTCCATTTTGGAATTTCTTGAAGTCTGGCCGACCAGAACCTTGCTCGCCTGCTCCACGATACCTGATACTCGCGGAGGGGAGCGGCCAGGGATGGCGGGCCACTTTGTGATTCTGGAGACCACCCGTCCCATTAGAGGTGTGTGCCAGAAGCCACCATGTCGCCGACCATGAAGCATGCAGCGTCATTGTCGTCATCATATTCGCCGCTGTCGCCGTCAGGCACTCGGGCCGGGATTCAGCGTCACCGAGATCGCCGAGGCGGGCCGAGAGTGGAGCGGTCGCCGCCATCGTCGGTGTCCCGGGCTGGAGGTCGACGTGGGGGCCGTCGTCGGGATCGTCATGGTGGCCCCGGACAAAATCGGATCCCAGCGGGTGGACGCTGCTCGCCTGCCCCACCTACAGCAACTCCGGTCGGGCCCTCTGTGGCCACCTGGACTTCCCGGGACGGCAGTGAGCCCCCTCGATTCTATGTGTCCAGATAGCCCTGAGGGGACCAGAGACGACCACGGCCGGGGCAGGCACTCTACCTAGTCCCCTAGCCTTTGTGTGGCCGCACAGTGAGCGAAATAGACACCCTGGCCCACGGCACCTGCCTCCCTGTGTGGCCGCACAGTGAGCGAAATAGACACCCTGGCCCACGGCACCTGCCTCCCATCTTGGCCAAAGGATGTCTTTTGCCACATCTGTGGTGGACTGTGGCTCCACAGCGACAGGCACGACCCATCCCTGTTCTACAAAAGCCGGGCCAAAGGCACGAACGGCGACGTCACGAGCCCCGGTGCGTGGACGACCCGGCGGAACATCCAGACGTCATCCGGTGCTTCAGCGCTCGGCTGGCCCCGGACCCCGGGTTCGCTGCCGCTGCCCTGCAAGCAGCCGGACTATAGGGGTGGCTGCTTCGGCCTCGGCAACTGTACCACCGAGACCGCCAACGCCGCCCACCGAAGACTAGGCAGAGCCCGGTGGCCTCCAGGACCTAATCGACGTGGACCTCGACCTGCTGGGACCTGGAGACCACTGGGCAGGGACAACTTTAAGCCCTTTTGGGCTCGGGTAAGCCTGGTGTTCTTTTTTTTTTATTATTAGTGAGAGCCGGTGGCCTTCCTTCTACATAGGTAGGCCCGCCAAGCGTTTTAAGAAGGGGGGGATCTGGGGACCGTTGGTCAATTCTTCCCCGATGGCTGGTTTAACGGCTGTGGTTCGGAACCTTCGGCCTGGTTGCCGTGAGCTCCAACCTGTTCGTGAAGCGTAGGAGAGCCGCCTGGCTTGGCGGGCTCTCCTCTTCACTCTCTTTCAGGAGGGACCTTTTTCCGTCCCCCTGCTCACCCGGGAACCTAGTAGTTGTTTTGGGTGAGAACGACACCCGCAGGGGGAGGAGGTCGACGCGCGTGCCCGACTTCAGGAATGCAGGGACTCCTCCTGCGGAAGCAATAGACCGTTTTACTGAAAGAGGGCGAGAGAGAAGAGGGGAAAGGGCTACCGGCTCTTTCCTCCTCGCTGAGTGGTTAGGAGAAGCGGAAGACCCGGATGAGCGCCTTCGCTGGTGTTGGGTGTGCGAGTTGCTCGAACATCGTTCGCGCTTTCTTTCCTGTTTTAAACTCCTTAAACTTAGTTAGAGCCACGGGATTCAATGACGACAATCCCCCGGTCATCGGGACACCACTGCTCGGTTATAGGATGCACCAATAACAACAGGAAGCGTCGAATACTGTCCGAGAACCCCTGTAGCGTGCACGGAATCCGGCAAGGCGAGTGCGGCTGCAATGTCTTTAAGCTCCATCGCTTTCCACATGACCACGATCTCCGGCGGCAGTGGGTTGCGTCAGTAAACCGGAAAGGCTTTTTCCCGACGTCAAATTCTCGAGTGTGCTCGCAACATTTCGTGAATGGAACGCGCACCGAAATCAACGCTCTGCCGTCGATCAACATGGGCTACGATCGCAAGGTGCGTACAAGTTTCTTCATAGGAATCGCTGTTGTAGCTTCTAACTTTTCGGTTGCTATTATTTACAGGTTCTAGTTCCGCGACGACGTTTGCAAAGAACGAACTACGTGCCGCCACTAAAAGTAAAGGTAACTGCCGAAGTTCGTACGATGTTCGCGCAGATTGTGAAATGCGATATTCTATTTATTCAGAAAATCGGACATGATCCAGCACCGGGATGCTCTAGCATGGCTTCATCATTTGCCTCCAATTCGCCGTCCGACGACAAGGTAGCGTGTGGTTTGCAAATTATTCCCTATTCGCGCAGTTGCACTAAAAGTGGTACGGGGAGCAAACTGCACAGGCGAGACATCGGCCGTTTTGTAGATCTCTTCGTGTCGGGGTGTTTGTGTATTCAAGAGGCGTACAAAAGCAACTAGCTTTTGCTCCCAGTACATGCTGGGCTATAATGTAGCTGCGCTAACAGGTGATCAGTATTAGCTGAAGAGGTAAAATAACACTAAAAAAATTCACATACTTCTGCAGGCCCCAATGTGCTAGCCCTTCAATGCTGCTTTTCCAGTGCGAATTGCTCTTCTGCAATGTTGATCCAGACACATTTGAAGCAAGCATGCTTTGTGAGGCCCAGGGTTCATTAGATTAGTGCAAGTAATTTTATGGGGCAACTAGCTGAGCCAAGGCAATGACCAAATAATCTGATAGATCAACCTCATCCACCATTCAGTTCTCATTACTGTGCTTAACAAACTGTCTGAACTAATTTCAGCAACACCAAGATCCAGAGAGTGATGATGCCGAGAGCACATGGGACGATGAGCCGCTGAACCTAGTGAGTTAGCCATAGTTATTTCCTATCATGCCAAGCTCTAGGACAAGTCTTTACCATGTTTTACCTTGCAGGCAACTGAACGGCCACCACAAACAGATAACACACGCGATGCACTGAATTCAGTAAGCACATTATCATTTTCTCCTTACCAACCATAGCTTCACAGTTAGCTGAGAAAACTGCATTGGAGTGATGCAGTTTTGCGGTGATGCAGTGATGCGGTGATGACAAAAGCTGAGCTCTCGGCTTTTGTCATTACCGGTCACGTAATTCCATCTGACCATGAGTTACCTTACAGGCTGCTGATGGGCTGTCACCAACTACCACCCGACCCAAGGAAGTGGCTGTCTGTGGGTCCAATGCACTGCCTTCGGTAAACACATTATCATTTTCTCGCCTTTACAAACCTTATGGACTCACATTTGACCGAGAAAGCCGTTCCACAGCGTCTTTGCCACTCGGTTAGCTGTCTCTCTTGCATGTATCTGCTTTCTTCATGCTCGGAATGATGTAAATGTGCATTTTTCGAATTCTACTAACAACCTGCGCCTTGCCTTTCGTTACGCAGGACAGAAGTGCAGGAACCATGACGACAGGAGCCACATTCTTTGACCCAGAGTATGCAGTCAGCGTAAGCCAACCTCAATTTCCTTGTGTGATGTCGAGCACTTGGCTTTTGTCATTACCGGTCACGTAATTCCATCTGACCATGAGTTACCTTACAGGCTGCTGATGGGCTGTCACCAACTACCACCCGACCCAAGGAAGTGGCTGTTTGTGGGTCCAATGCACTGCCTTCGGTAAACACATTATCATTTTCTCGCCTTTACAAACCTTATGGACTCACATTTGACCGAGAAAGCCGTTCCACAGCGTCTTTGCCACTCGGTTAGCTGTCTCTCTTGCATGTATCTGCTTTCTTCATGCTCGGAATGATGTAAATGTGCATTTTTCGAATTCTACTAACAACCTGCGCCTTGCCTTTCGTTACGCAGGACAGAAGTGCAGGAACCATGACGACAGGAGCCACATTCTTTGACCCAGAGTATGCAGTCAGCGTAAGCCAACCTCAATTTCCTTGTGTGATGTCGAGCACTTGGCTTTTGTCATTACCGGTCACGTAATTCCATCTGACCATGAGTTACCTTACAGGCTGCTGATGGGCTGTCACCAACTACCGTATTTACCCAAATATAGGTCGACCACGAAAATAGGTCGACCCTTATTTATTGAACCCACCGAGAATAAAAAAAAATAACTCGAATATAGGTCGACCTTTTTATTTTTTTTATGAACAGGGGAAAGGTAGGGAAAAAGAAAGAAACAAATCTTTATTTACAGCACTCTCTGCTAAATCGCAGGGCGATGTCAAAAACCTAATCATCGTCAGAACTTCCGGACATGTCGTCGTCGTCCGAAGCTTCGTCAGCTTGGTAGACATCCTCGCAAATTCGCAACAATACACAATACCTCACTGACCCTGTCCGTTGTAAAATGACACTGCGCAAGACGCAACGAGGGAAGGTGGAGACCAACGAAGCGACGAAAGACCAAATACAAATACGCGTGCAACGCCGGAGTCGCCGTGAGCAACACGCGAGCGGCCGCAAGCAACAAGCTAAAGTAACCTCCGTTGTTTCTTTTTCTTTTTGTTTTTTTGTTTTTGTGGGCATTTGCAAGGGAGAGGCATGGAGGGCAAAGTCCATGGCGCATCGCGTTCCTCTCCCTCCCCTTCCCCAGCGAAGGGAACGCTACAGGCGCGATTTCGAAACCCGAAGCCCGAGGGATGTGCGCGAGCGGCGGCCACGAGGAGGGGGGGGGGGCTTTTGTTTGTTGCTGTTGCGGTTGCTCTCGTGCACCAAAAGCTTTTTGAAACAAGAAGCGGCGCGGAACGCCGGCTCGGCTCGGTGATTTGATAGCTCCATGCCCTCGGTAGGGTTGCAAAATATGGTCGCGAATATAGGTCGAAATTCTTTGGTCACGATTATAGGTCGACCCTTAATTTTTGACAACATTTCCGGGAAAAAAAAGGTCGACTTATATTCGAATAAATACGGTACCACCCGACCCAAGGAAGTGGCTGTCTGTGGGTCCAATGCACTGCCTTCGGTAAACACATTATCATTTTCTCGCCTTTACAAACCTTATGGACTCACATTTGACCGAGAAAGCCGTTCCACAGCGTCTTTGCCACTCGGTTAGCTGTCTCTCTTGCATGTATCTGCTTTCTTCATGCTCGGAATGATGTAAATGTGCATTTTTCGAATTCTACTAACAACCTGCGCCTTGCCTTTCGTTACGCAGGACAGAAGTGCAGGAACCATGACGACAGGAGCCACATTCTTTGACCCAGAGTATGCAGTCAGCGTAAGCCAACCTCAATTTCCTTGTGTGATGTCGAGCACTTGGCTTTTGTCATTACCGGTCACGTAATTCCATCTGACCATGAGTTACCTTACAGGCTGCTGATGGGCTGTCACCAACTACCACCCGACCCAAGGAAGTGGCTGTCTGTGGGTCCAATGCACTGCCTTCGGTAAACACATTATCATTTTCTCGCCTTTACAAACCTTATGGACTCACATTTGACCGAGAAAGCCGTTCCACAGCGTCTTTGCCACTCGGTTAGCTGTCTCTCTTGCATGTATCTGCTTTCTTCATGCTCGGAATGATGTAAATGTGCATTTTTCGAATTCTACTAACAACCTGCGCCTTGCCTTTCGTTACGCAGGACAGAAGTGCAGGAACCATGACGACAGGAGCCACATTCTTTGACCCAGAGTATGCAGTCAGCGTAAGCCAACCTCAATTTCCTTGTGTTGTGAGGGGTGCAGCCGCATGCTGACGAGAGGCACGGACGGATCTGAGGAACACTGGACTAGGGAAATCCCTCGGCTAGGGAAACGGGGGGAGAGTCTGAGCGGGAGCGTGGTTGCGAGAATATACGAACGCGGGGGGGGACGAGGGTGTGAAGGGGTTGACGGCGTGTAATGGAGTGATCAGGAGGAATAAAGAGAGTTAACCCTAACAAGTGGGGGCTCGTCCGACGAACTACGACCGAAAATGGACCAACCCGGACAACTCACCGACTTAGTGCAAGCGATGCTGCGCGGCACCGACGGCTCGGCGCTACAGAGGGAGCGAGTCGCTGCTCACGTGCGCGAGCTTCTCTTGGCGGCGCCTATCGACCCGGCAGACGCCCGGGCACCTGACACGGCGGCGTCGCTCTTTGTGGAGCCAGCCGTGGCAACCGCCGCACAGAGGTTTGTCGCCCTCGAACCGCCAAAGTTCGCGGGGTTCGGAGATTTGCAGTCCCCCGACGAGTTCCTCGACCGCTTGGACTCTTTCTGCTTGCTGAACGGCGTCAAGCCCGGGGATCGACTAACCCATGTGGTGCCGGCGGCGCTCGAGGGAAGCGCAAAGCTCTGGTTTCGTTTCACCGAGAAGTTTGCCGACTGGGCAGCGTTCGCAGCGGCGTTCCGGGGAGAGTTTGCGCCCATCGACGTAAAGAAACGACTGAAGGAAGAACTCCGCCGGCGCACCCAGCATCCGGAGGAGAACTTGAAACAGTTTATTTACGTGATCGCCGCCTACTACCAGCGGCTGGGGGAACCGGTCACGGATGCCGAAAAGGTGAACCGGGTGCTTCGCCAAATGCACCCTCAGTTCCACGACATGGTGGAAGGCAAGACATTCGCTAACTTGGAAGAGCTGGCCCAGGCAGCGGATGGACTTATGGAGAGGGCATGGCGCCGCATGGAATACGTGCCGCCCCCGCAGCCCAGCACCCAGGTCGCGCGGGACCTGGCCTTCCACAGCCGGTTTCCGACTACCGTTCACCCGGCTGCCCTGCCGGCAGCGCCGGCTTACTGCGCGGCCCTCGCAACGACCGGAATGGCGGCTTCGCACGGCCAACTTTGGCCGCTACACCCAGCGGCGTTGCAGCCGTCGTTCTACCGTGACCAGATAGCAGCGACTGCGGTACCCAGGCCACCCCTCCATGCACCGAGTGCCTTCAGTTTGCAGCACAACTCTGTTCCCGGGGGTCGGGGCATGCAAGTGCAGTGCCACTGCTGTGGTGGGATGGGACATGTGGCGCGCCAGTGCCCCACGGGCAAACCACGAGCGTCACCACGCTGCTTCAGGTGTGGCCAAGTGGGCCATGTGCAGGCCCGGTGCCCGGGAAACTGGAGGCAGTAGAGGCTTCTCCGGCGAGCTTCTACGACACGTCGTTGCAGGTGACTGCGACTGCCGGTGGAAAGGAGCCACTGCTGGAGGTTCGACTTGGGGACCGCTCCTTTCTCGCACTCATGGACTCTGGGTCAAGTGCCAGTCTTATAGGGGATGCTGCAATGGCAGCAGTGACAGCAGCTGGGGCAGGGGTCCGAGAGGAGCAACGGAGCCTTCGTCTGGCGCAAGGGTCATCCATTACTACACAGTCCACAAGATGTCGTGTACACTGGACGGGAGAGTCACGCAAACAGAGATTCCTGCACTTGCCTGGCCTGTGCCATGAGGTGGTTCTGGGCAGAGATTTTCTAGCCGCGGCAGGCATTTCACTACATATTTCACTGAGAGGTTGGACCTTGGGCATCGAACCCCAACATCTTATTCCATTTGCCAGGCACCAGATCCCGAAGTCAGCAGATCTGCCAAAACTGCAGCATGAAGTGTACTACCTGGGAGACTTATTTAGAGAGGCCTCAGACACAGAATGTGTTCCAACAGAGAGTGAATGCGGACCAGTGGCAAGTGACATGCCAAGAGAGGAACCTGCTGTGGATGAGACGCAAACAGAAGGGAAAGATCACCCAGAGGTTGTGGCCTTGCTGCAGAAGTTTGCAAACGTCTTCGATCCCCAGCCTGGTTGCACAAGCTTGATGGAACACAGCATTGCCACTGACGCCGCTGCCCCAACACGCTGCAGACCTCGCCCAGTCAATGCACAAAAAAGGCAGCTTATGGACGAGTGCATCGAAGACCTCCTGGAACAGGACTTGATTCGGCCCAGCACTAGCCAGTGGGCATGCGCACCTGTCCTGGTGGCCAAAAAGTCTGGGGGGTACAGGCTGGCAGTGGACTACCGCCCCTTGAATGCCAAGACCAAGGTGCCAGTGTATCCGATGCCAAGGACTGACTGGGTGTTGGCTCAGTTAGGCAATGCCAGGTGGTTCACCAGCTTTGACCTCTCCCAGGGCTTCCTCCAGATTCCTGTACGGTCCGAAGATGTTCCCAAGACAGCCTTCATCTGCCATCGAGGTACCTTCGAGTTCATCAGGATGCCGTTTGGCGTGGCTGGTGGACCTGCCACGTTTCAGGCTCTCATGGACAAAGTGTTGGCGGATATAAAGCACCAGTTCTGCATGGCTTTCCTTGACGATGTGCTTATCTATTCCACTTCATTTGAAGACCACCTGAGCCACATTGAGGAGGTCTTACGCAGGATTGCACAGGCCGGACTCACCATCAACCCTAACAAAACCCAAATGTGCAAGCAGTCTCTCAAGTTCCTGGGGCATATCATCTCTCCGGGGGAATGCCGCCCTGACCCAGATAAGGTGGCTGCAGTGAAGGACTTTCCCACCCCTCAAACAGTGAAGGAATTGCAAGCATTCCTGGGCCTGGCAGGCTATTATCGGACCTTCATTCCCAGATTTTCAGAAGTGGCAAAGCCCTTGACCTCTCTCCTCCAGAGGGATGCGAAGTGGAATTGGACGGAGCGGCAACAACACGCCTTCGGCAGTCTCAGATGCCTTCTGGCTGACAATGTGGTGGTGGCACTGCCAGATCTCAACAGGCCCTTTGTTGTGGAGACTGACGCTAGTGCCGTGGGAGTTGCAGCCGTTCTTCTGCAGGAGACTGGTGGGCAACTTCGGCCAGTCTCATTCATTAGCAGAACACTCAAAGAGGCGGAGCAGCACTACACTGTCCAAGAATGGGAGTGCCTGGCAGTGGTGTGGGCTGTAGACAAGTTCAGACCATACCTGGAACACACCCTGTTTGAAATTCACACCGACCATGCCTCCCTAAAATGGATGTTTACGACTGAACAAACATCAAGTCGGGTGCGCCGTTGGGTCCTACGGCTGCAAGGATTCAACTGTGTGGTCAAACACCGACGTGGGAGGGCGAACATTCCTGCCGACGCACTCAGCAGGAACCCGGTCTCACCCGTAGCTGTGGCGGGTACTTCTGCATTGGAGGAGGGGAAGGAGGAGTGGTTCCCGATTGATGTTCGGGAACCAGACCACCAGATCCGCTTTGAAGAAACTGCTCTGGTACAGGACTTGGACATCACCCAGCTGAACGACTCTACTGAACTGGCCAAGGAGCAGCGCAGAGACCCACAGCTCGCCAAGGTGATCCGCTACCTGCAAGAGGGAACACTTCCGGCCAATCGGGCAGAAGCCCGTCAGGTGCAGTGCTTAGCCGAGGAGAGCGAACTCCAACCACCGGGGGGACTGCTGCACCAAGTGGCCGGTGAGAGGCCGCTGGTATGGATCCCGCTGCAGCTGCGGCAGACAGTGCTCAAGCTCTACCATGACCATCCCCTAAGTGGCCACTTGGGCTATTTCAAGACACTGCGACGTATACAAGAGCGGTTTACCTGGCTTGGTATGCGCTCAGACATCTCTCGCTATGTGCGGTCATGCAAGTCCTGCCAGATGCTGAAGCCACGTCGCCGTAAACCAGGAGGTATGATGGACAGCACGTGGGCAGTAGAGCCCATGGCCGAGCCGAGTGTGGACCTGATCGGACCGCTGCCCCGCACGCCCCGACAACACAGACACCTGTTGGTGGTGGTGGACAAATTCACCAAGTTCGTCGAACTTTACCCTTTGCGCTCCCCCACCAGCAAGGTTATACTGGAGCGAATGTTGGAAGTCTTCTGCCGTCACGGATTTCCCAAGAGTATTTCCAGCGACAACGGCAGGGTCTTTGTCAGCAACTTGTGGAAGGCGGTCATGAGGCATCTGGGGATCAAAGACCGACACACCGTGCCATATCGACCAGCGGGACAACTGGTTGAGCGCCACAATGCCACCGTCAAACAATGCCTCATGGCATACTGCTCTGCTCACAAGGATTGGGACCAGAGGATACCCGAAGTGGCATTTGCGATGCGGACCTGCGAAAGTGTCAGCACTGGATACACTCCAGCACTCCTGTGCTATGGACGAGAGCTCCGGATGCCAGGGGAAGCAGACTGTGGGAAGACCTCTGGAGCTGAGTCGTGTAGTGCTGCCCCTGCCTATGTGGCCGACCTGGCTTCAAGGATCCAAGATGCACAATCATTTGCACGGGAGCATCAGGAGAAGGCCCAGGAGCTTCAACGCAAGTACTACGATCAGCACAGGCAGCCTGTGGAGTATGACGTCGGTGATGTGGTGCTGCGAGACCTCCACACGTTGAGTGATGCCAGCAAAGGCATAGCAGCCAAATTAGCGGCACGCAGGTCAGGGCCATACGTAATCACACAGCGGGTTGGCCGGAATGACTACCAACTGAAGGACCGCCAAACAGGAAGACCAGCGGGAATAGCACATGGTGATCAGCTGGTGGCGTACCACGACGAGTGGACGTGAAGTCATTGGTTCACCTTTTAAGGGGAGGAGATTGTGAGGGGTGCAGCCGCATGCTGACGAGAGGCACGGACGGATCTGAGGAACACTGGACTAGGGAAATCCCTCGGCTAGGGAAACGGGGGGAGAGTCTGAGCGGGAGCGTGGTTGCGAGAATATACGAACGCGGGGGGGGACGAGGGTGTGAAGGGGTTGACGGCGTGTAATGGAGTGATCAGGAGGAATAAAGAGAGTTAACCCTAACAGTGTGATGTCGAGCACTTGGCTTTTGTCATTACCGGTCACGTAATTCCATCTGACCATGAGTTACCTTACAGGCTGCTGATGGGCTGTCACCAACTACCACCCGACCCAAGGAAGTGGCTGTTTGTGGGTCCAATGCACTGCCTTCGGTAAACACATTATCATTTTCTCGCCTTTACAAACCTTATGGACTCACATTTGACCGAGAAAGCCGTTCCACAGCGTCTTTGCCACTCGGTTAGCTGTCTCTCTTGCATGTATCTGCTTTCTTCATGCTCGGAATGATGTAAATGTGCATTTTTCGAATTCTACTAACAACCTGCGCCTTGCCTTTCGTTACGCAGGACAGAAGTGCAGGAACCATGACGACAGGAGCCACATTCTTTGACCCAGAGTATGCAGTCAGCGTAAGCCAACCTCAATTTTCTTGTGTGATGTCGAGCACTTGGCTTTTGTCATTACCGGTCACGTAATTCCATCTGACCATGAGTTACCTTACAGGCTGCTGATGGGCTGTCACCAACTACCACCCGACCCAAGGAAGTGGCTGTCTGTGGGTCCACTGCACTGCCTTTGGTAAACACATTATCATTTTCTCCTTACCAACCATAGCTTCACAGTTAGCTGAGGAAACTGCATTCGAGTGATGCAGTTTTGCGGTGATGCAGTGATGACAAAAGCCGAGCACTTGGCTTTTGTCATTACTGGTCACACAATTCCATCTGACCATGAGTTACCTTACAGGCTGCTGATGGGCTGTCACCAACTACCACCCGACCCAAGGAAGTGGCTGTCTGTGGGTCCAATGCACTGCCTTCGGTAAACACATTATCATTTTCTCGCCTTTACAAACCTTATGGACTCACATTTGACCGAGAAAGCCGTTCCACAGCGTCTTTGCCACTCGGTTAGCTGTCTCTCTTGCATGTATCTGCTTTCTTCATGCTCGGAATGATGTAAATGTGCATTTTTCGAATTCTACTAACAACCTGCGCCTTGCCTTTCGTTACGCAGGACAGAAGTGCAGGAACCATGACGACAGGAGCCACATTTTTTGACCCAGAGTATGCAGTCAGCGTAAGCCAACCTCAATTTCCTTGTGTGATGTCGAGCACTTGGCTTTTGTCATTACCGGTCACGTAATTCCATCTGACCATGAGTTACCTTACAGGCTGCTGATGGGCTGTCACCAACTACCACCCGACCCAAGGAAGTGGCTGTCTGTGGGTCCAATGCACTGCCTTCGGTAAACACATTATCATTTTCTCGCCTTTACAAACCTTATGGACTCACATTTGACCGAGAAAGCCGTTCCACAGCGTCTTTGCCACTCGGTTAGCTGTCTCTCTTGCATGTATCTGCTTTCTTCATGCTCGGAATGATGTAAATGTGCATTTTTCGAATTCTACTAACAACCTGCGCCTTGCCTTTCGTTACGCAGGACAGAAGTGCAGGAACCATGACGACAGGAGCCACATTCTTTGACCCAGAGTATGCAGTCAGCGTAAGCCAACCTCAATTTCCTTGTGTGATGTCGAGCACTTGGCTTTTGTCATTACCGGTCACGTAATTCCATCTGACCATGAGTTACCTTACAGGCTGCTGATGGGCTGTCACCAACTACCACCCGACCCAAGGAAGTGGCTGTCTGTGGGTCCAATGCACTGCCTTCGGTAAACACATTATCATTTTCTCGCCTTTACAAACCTTATGGACTCACATTTGACCGAGAAAGCCGTTCCACAGCGTCTTTGCCACTCGGTTAGCTGTCTCTCTTGCATGTATCTGCTTTCTTCATGCTCGGAATGATGTAAATGTGCATTTTTCGAATTCTACTAACAACCTGCGCCTTGCCTTTCGTTACGCAGGACAGAAGTGCAGGAACCATGACGACAGGAGCCACATTCTTTGACCCAGAGTATGCAGTCAGCGTAAGCCAACCTCAATTTTCTTGTGTGATGTCGAGCACTTGGCTTTTGTCATTACCGGTCACGTAATTCCATCTGACCATGAGTTACCTTACAGGCTGCTGATGGGCTGTCACCAACTACCACCCGACCCAAGGAAGTGGCTGTCTGTGGGTCCACTGCACTGCCTTTGGTAAACACATTATCATTTTCTCCTTACCAACCATAGCTTCACAGTTAGCTGAGGAAACTGCATTCGAGTGATGCAGTTTTGCGGTGATGCAGTGATGACAAAAGCCGAGCACTTGGCTTTTGTCATTACTGGTCACACAATTCCATCTGACCATGAGTTACCTTACAGGCTGCTGATGGGCTGTCACCAACTACCACCCGACCCAAGGAAGTGGCTGTCTGTGGGTCCAATGCACTGCCTTCGGTAAACACATTATCATTTTCTCGCCTTTACAAACCTTATGGACTCACATTTGACCGAGAAAGCCGTTCCACAGCGTCTTTGCCACTCGGTTAGCTGTCTCTCTTGCATGTATCTGCTTTCTTCATGCTCGGAATGATGTAAATGTGCATTTTTCGAATTCTACTAACAACCTGCGCCTTGCCTTTCGTTACGCAGGACAGAAGTGCAGGAACCATGACGACAGGAGCCACATTTTTTGACCCAGAGTATGCAGTCAGCGTAAGCCAACCTCAATTTCCTTGTGTGATGTCGAGCACTTGGCTTTTGTCATTACCGGTCACGTAATTCCATCTGACCATGAGTTACCTTACAGGCTGCTGATGGGCTGTCACCAACTACCACCCGACCCAAGGAAGTGGCTGTCTGTGGGTCCAATGCACTGCCTTAGGTAAACACATTATCATTTTCTCGCCTTTACAAACCTTATGGACTCACATTTGACCGAGAAAGCCGTTCCACAGCGTCTTTGCCACTCGGTTAGCTGTCTCTCTTGCATGTATCTGCTTTCTTCATGCTCGGAATGATGTAAATGTGCATTTTTCGAATTCTACTAACAACCTGCGCCTTGCCTTTCGTTACGCAGGACAGAAGTGCAGGAACCATGACGACAGGAGCCACATTCTTTGACCCAGAGTATGCAGTCAGCGTAAGCCAACCTCAATTTCCTTGTGTGATGTCGAGCACTTGGCTTTTGTCATTACCGGTCACGTAATTCCATCTGACCATGAGTTACCTTACAGGCTGCTGATGGGCTGTCACCAACTACCACCCGACCCAAGGAAGTGGCTGTCTGTGGGTCCAATGCACTGCCTTCGGTAAACACATTATCATTTTCTCGCCTTTACAAACCTTATGGACTCACATTTGACCGAGAAAGCCGTTCCACAGCGTCTTTGCCACTCGGTTAGCTGTCTCTCTTGCATGTATCTGCTTTCTTCATGCTCGGAATGATGTAAATGTGCATTTTTCGAATTCTACTAACAACCTGCGCCTTGCCTTTCGTTACGCAGGACAGAAGTGCAGGAACCATAACGACAGGAGCCACATTCTTTGACCCAGAGTATGCAGTCAGCGTAAGCCAACCTCAATTTTCTTGTGTGATGTCGAGCACTTGGCTTTTGTCATTACCGGTCACGTAATTCCATCTGACCATGAGTTACCTTACAGGCTGCTGATGGGCTGTCACCAACTACCACCCGACCCAAGGAAGTGGCTGTCTGTGGGTCCACTGCACTGCCTTTGGTAAACACATTATCATTTTCTCCTTACCAACCATAGCTTCACAGTTAGCTGAGGAAACTGCATTCGAGTGATGCAGTTTTGCGGTGATGCAGTGATGACAAAAGCCGAGCACTTGGCTTTTGTCATTACTGGTCACACAATTCCATCTGACCATGAGTTACCTTACAGGCTGCTGATGGGCTGTCACCAACTACCACCCGACCCAAGGAAGTGGCTGTCTGTGGGTCCAATGCACTGCCTTCGGTAAACACATTGTCATTTTCTCGCCTTTACAAACCTTATGGACTCACATTTGACCGAGAAAGCCGTTCCACAGCGTCTTTGCCACTCGGTTAGCTGTCTCTCTTGCATGTATCTGCTTTCTTCATGCTCGGAATGATGTAAATGTGCATTTTTCGAATTCTACTAACAACCTGCGCCTTGCCTTTCGTTACGCAGGACAGAAGTGCAGGAACCATGACGACAGGAGCCACATTCTTTGACCCAGAGTATGCAGTCAGCGTAAGCCAACCTCAATTTCCTTGTGTGATGTCGAGCACTTGGCTTTTGTCATTACCGGTCACGTAATTCCATCTGACCATGAGTTACCTTACAGGCTGCTGATGGGCTGTCACCAACTACCACCCGACCCAAGGAAGTGGCTGTTTGTGGGTCCAATGCACTGCCTTCGGTAAACACATTATCATTTTCTCGCCTTTACAAACCTTATGGACTCACATTTGACCGAGAAAGCCGTTCCACAGCGTCTTTGCCACTCGGTTAGCTGTCTCTCTTGCATGTATCTGCTTTCTTCATGCTCGGAATGATGTAAATGTGCATTTTTCGAATTCTACTAACAACCTGCGCCTTGCCTTTCGTTACGCAGGACAGAAGTGCAGGAACCATGACGACAGGAGCCACATTCTTTGACCCAGAGTATGCAGTCAGCGTAAGCCAACCTCAATTTCCTTGTGTGATGTCGAGCACTTGGCTTTTGTCATTACCGGTCACGTAATTCCATCTGACCATGAGTTACCTTACAGGCTGCTGATGGGCTGTCACCAACTACCACCCGACCCAAGGAAGTGGCTGTCTGTGGGTCCAATGCACTGCCTTCGGTAAACACATTATCATTTTCTCGCCTTTACAAACCTTATGGACTCACATTTGACCGAGAAAGCCGTTCCACAGCGTCTTTGCCACTCGGTTAGCTGTCTCTCTTGCATGTATCTGCTTTCTTCATGCTCGGAATGATGTAAATGTGCATTTTTCGAATTCTACTAACAACCTGCGCCTTGCCTTTCGTTACGCAGGACAGAAGTGCAGGAACCATGACGACAGGAGCCACATTCTTTGACCCAGAGTATGCAGTCAGCGTAAGCCAACCTCAATTTTCTTGTGTGATGTCGAGCACTTGGCTTTTGTCATTACCGGTCACGTAATTCCATCTGACCATGAGTTACCTTACAGGCTGCTGATGGGCTGTCACCAACTACCACCCGACCCAAGGAAGTGGCTGTTTGTGGGTCCAATGCACTGCCTTCGGTAAACACATTATCATTTTCTCGCCTTTACAAACCTTATGGACTCACATTTGACCGAGAAAGCCGTTCCACAGCGTCTTTGCCACTCGGTTAGCTGTCTCTCTTGCATGTATCTGCTTTCTTCATGCTCGGAATGATGTAAATGTGCATTTTTCGAATTCTACTAACAACCTGCGCCTTGCCTTTCGTTACGCAGGACAGAAGTGCAGGAACCATGACGACAGGAGCCACATTCTTTGACCCAGAGTATGCAGTCAGCGTAAGCCAACCTCAATTTTCTTGTGTGATGTCGAGCACTTGGCTTTTGTCATTACCGGTCACGTAATTCCATCTGACCATGAGTTACCTTACAGGCTGCTGATGGGCTGTCACCAACTACCACCCGACCCAAGGAAGTGGCTGTCTGTGGGTCCACTGCACTGCCTTTGGTAAACACATTATCATTTTCTCCTTACCAACCATAGCTTCACAGTTAGCTGAGGAAACTGCATTCGAGTGATGCAGTTTTGCGGTGATGCAGTGATGACAAAAGCCGAGCACTTGGCTTTTGTCATTACTGGTCACACAATTCCATCTGACCATGAGTTACCTTACAGGCTGCTGATGGGCTGTCACCAACTACCACCCGACCCGAGGAAGTGGCTGTCTGTGGGTCCAATGCACTGCCTTCGGTAAACACATTATCATTTTCTCCTTACCAACCATAGCTTCACAGTTAGCTGAGGAAACTGCATTCGAGTGATGCAGTTTTGCGGTGATGCAGTGATGACAAAAGCCGAGCACTCGGCTTTTGTCATTACCGGTCACGTAATTTCATCTGGCCATGAGTTAACTTACAGGCTGCTGATGGGCTGTCACCAACTACCACCCGACCCGAGGAAGTGGCTGTCTGTGGGTCCAATGCACTGCCTTCGGTAAACACATTATCATTTTCTCCTTACCAACCATAGCTTCACAGTTAGCTGAGGAAACTGCATTCGAGTGATGCAGTTTTGCGGTGATGCAGTGATGACAAAAGCCGAGCACTCGGCTTTTGTCATTACCGGTCACGTAATTTCATCTGGCCATGAGTTAACTTACAGGCTGCTGATGGGCTGTCACCAACTACCACCCGACCCGAGGAAGTGGCTGTCTGTGGGTCCAATGCACTGCCTTCGGTAAACACATTATCATTTTCTCCTTACCAACCATAGCTTCACAGTTAGCTGAGGAAACTGCATTCGAGTGATGCAGTTTTGCGGTGATGCAGTGATGACAAAAGCCGAGCACTCGGCTTTTGTCATTACCGGTCACGTAATTTCATCTGGCCATGAGTTAACTTACAGGCTGCTGATGGGCTGTCACCAACTACCACCCGACCCGAGGAAGTGGCTGTCTGTGGGTCCAATGCAC
>JABSTQ010002182.1:0-22294 GCA_013358835.2 Ixodes persulcatus | reverse complement strand
TGACGATTGTCGTGTGTGTCGCGTTTTTTAATCACTCTTAATCTTAAAGTATTCAGAATAGAGATTCTTTATTTGTGTATTGTGATAGATATGCAAGTCTGTAAAACGACATTCCAACTACTATTATTATTCGTCGATCCAACCTTGTAAAAATCCCCAAACATGCCTCCGCGAACAACTGTGACCTAAACTGCGGATTTTGTTTAGTCGACTGTGTTTAGTATCGCTTTTAAAATGATGTCACGTGTACAACCTTTCGTTGCCTTCCACATATGCAACGTTTGTGTCTTAATTAAGTACGAGTACTGATAAATAAATTATGAAACAGAAAGTTTTCACTTTTTGTTCAGTTTCAGCAGCTGTATAAAAAAAACATTTGTTTTTCTTAAACCCACCAGTTACTTGCAGAGTAAAATAAAAACGTAAAAAATAAAGAGTGGCGAAAATGAATAAAAATTATTCTGTTGTGTTATCAACATGAATTTCGCATTAAAAATATAAAATTTCGCATTTAAAAATCTAGGCTTCCAAGAGAAAGTGTATTTTACACGGATGTTTTACAATATTATACTTGACATTGCTATCATAGTATAGATTATGTAGCGCATAGGGTGCAATGATTGGAGGGGCTTGAGGCCTCAGCAGTCATGCACCGGCGGGAATTTCTGAAACTCGCTTTCGGCAGTTGCGATTTTATAGAGTGTTTAGACGTTTGGAATTGAAAACTTGTTATTAAACGCCTAACGACATCAATGTCTTTTATATGATTATTTATTAAACGTCCTTTAGATTCTTATAATATAGAATAAAATATACAGCTATAACCCCAAATCCCGCCATCGACATTTGCTTTTTTCTTAGCATATTTAGAGGCTTAAAACTCAAAACCAGTGCATATACCTCTAATGGAATGTATTCTGGCTAAAAAAGAATGTAACAAAAAAACGCGACGCGTAAATATTTTTTTTTTTTTATACGGCGTGCTGAAATAGACCGAAAAGGGAAACGTTCTCTGTTTCATAATTTATTTCTCAGTAGTCGCACATGAAAAAGACAACAACTTTGCTTAATTTGAAAAGCAATGAAAGGTGCTAGATGTGGTTTTATTTTAAAAGCAATACTAAACATAGTCGACAAAAACAAACCTGCAGTTATGGTCACAGTTGTTCGCGGAGGCATTTTTGGGAATTTTTACAGAGATTGGATCGATGAATGATAAATAGTAGTTGGAATGTCGTTTTACAGACGTGCATATATATATAACAACTAGAAAATAAAGAAGCTCTCTTTTCGATACTCTGAGATTGAGACTGGTTCAAAAACGCCAAACACTACAATCGTCAAAACCTCGACGCTCTTTCCATCTTTTTTTAGATTTTTTTTTCTCAAAAACTAAACTTGTCAGGACATTAAAATAAAAAGGATTTTTTTTCTTGGAACATGCGCCACGAAATATAAAAAGTTGAAGCAAAATAAAAAAATACGACTGCACCTTGTTGCCTGAATCCTAAGGAAACCGCCCATCAAAATTCCTCAAAAGAGAAGGAGGAGTAAAGGAGGGGAGGAGGAGAGGGTACGGAGGAGGAGGAAGGGCATACCTTCCGCTCCTTACCCTCCCCTCCTCCTCCTCAAGGGCTAGGCTCTAATTCGGCATTACAGTGAGGTGTAAACGTCTTTAATTTTTTATCGCGTTTGTAGTTCATTTTGGGGGTATTAACTGATACATTCAAGAGTGCACGGGAAATGTATTTCTACGATACAGTCTTGTCTCGGTAATATGCACGCCGTTAATATAAATACTTCGCTATATGGAAACCATATTCGGGGGCAAACTACAAGAATACATGCATTTTTTGTCTCGTTATTATGAAAATCTAAGATTATGTTTTTTTTTTTTATGAGAATGGAGCAGTCTACATTAGCAAGACATCAGTGTACAAGCATCGAGTTTATATATTTTATCGTATTGAAGGTGTACTAGAGGTGTACTTACAACTACCATACTTTTCGTGAATACTTCAAAATGTGTTAAATGTGTATTTAAACAACACACAACGTACACTTGAAATACATTTAAATGCATTTCTGCATATATTACACGTATTTATTTTTGCTAAGGGACGTGAAGTCAGGTGAGCAACGATGTAACAGAAGAGAAGAGGTGACGAGGAGGAAAGCTGTGATGTTTGCCTGATGCTGTCCAAACAGAAAACGGACTGCTGGACTTCAACGTCCACTTCATATTTCTGTCGAAGTGCCCCCTCTCGCGTTTTGCAGTACAGCATCCTGTGAAGGCACCCTTTCAGGCTGCAATGTACGTGTCTAGGTCGTGTAGAATATCCTGCACAGATCTCGCTTCGGAGTACTCCGAATAAGTCGGCGTCGGAACGCCGAACCGCGGGTGGGACACAGACGTAAGCGCGGGGTTCGTCGACCCTGGGGCCGAACTCATTTTTCTAAAAAGAACATCTCGAATATTGCAGTCATGACGCGCCTCTGCAACCTTCTTGTGCGCCTACCGCCGGAGTCGGGGGCGAAGTCCCGACGTGGAGCGCTACTGCTGCTTTTGCCTACGATCTTGTGCCAACTTCCGCGCCGGTGACGACATTGGACACTGACTGGACTCCGGTCGAGAGTGGGATATTTCGTTCCTGGATATGGACATGAATAAACGTTAAAGTTGCTGATGTTAAAGGGAGCAATGGAAAACAAATCGTCAAAAATGATCAAAACGAAAGGCTGGAAATTGCCATTCGTGGGACTTCCCTGGAGCAAACACAGGCAACGACAAAGCGATTGGCCCCCATGTGAGACGCCACTTAATGTGGATTGCTGGTTATCGTTCCCGACCTTGCAGTGCTCCGGAGGCTCTCTGAAAAACCGCGCCAAGAAACACCGCCATGAAAAAAGGCATAACGATCCCTAGACGAAAAAATAAAAGTTATATATTTTTGCTTCATTATTTGACTTTGACATTTTTATGCAGTCCTGTGCAGGCAAGGGTTAGTGACAACAACAGTAGGTTATGAAGAGGAACAAATACACCACTTGGAACGCCAGGCGTGGGCCTATATTGTCTCTCATTGGCAATAATTGGTCACAATATTGTACTGACCTATTTATATTTTATAATTATCATACTCGAATAGAGACAATAAGAAGGTTTTATACTTCATCTAACTTTTTTAAAATGCTAACGACCCACGAATTGAGTTAGCGCCATAAAAAATGATACCTAAAACCACTTTACTGGCACTAGTTTAGTTTTTCTTGTTTCGTCCTTAGATTTTGATACTAGTCAGTAGCCCCATCCAGGCAGGGGGCAGTGACAAACACACTGCGGCATAATGCAGCACTTACACCCCATTGATAATGCCAGATATGAACCTATATTCGCCAGTCTTTGGCAATAATTAAACAACATATTGCACTGGCTTTGTAATTCCAGAAAGTCCAACCTAAAATAATGCGATTTATTTTATGCGCCCCCCTTCACTAGACATTAAGGACGACTTTGGTTTGATACCATATAATAAACTTATTAACCTTCAATATATTGTGAATTTTTGTATCCTGTCACTTTTAAACGCTGGGATTAATTAACTATATTTTAAAAATAGTCGTTATTTTTCATGATAGAACGCAATGGCATTTTGTAGTGCTGTCAAGTGTCAAGTGGTCAAAGTAGAAATTTTAAATAATCGGAGGGTTCACTGGAGAAGTCAAAAACACGAATCAGCAGAAACTCAAATATTTTGATTTCGACATTCCGCTTCACAAAATAAGGTAATGAAAACTTATGGAATTTTTAAATATATAACGAATTCGCTTTTTTTATACTGTGATATTTTGTGGCGAATATAAATTTATAACTCGAAACGATATTTTATATATTAACACGTATGAAGCATGTCACTCATCTTAACACAAATATAATTAACTTTCTTCGAAACAATGAGAAAAGATAGAGCAAATAAATAAAAAAAAACATACAAATCTTTAGAAGACGCACTTCAGCTCCTTCAGAGTTGCAGACAGACAGTATAAAAATTCGACATGATCTAACATTTGAATGTCAAGCAGCGCTGTTGCATTTTCACCTTTGCGTCAGTAGGAACCTTCGAATGAAACAATGCCTTAGAATACGGCATCAGGCTAGACTCTCGTAAATATGTGAAAAGATCAACCTTATGAAAAATGGCATGTCTACATTAAGTTGAGGTATGTTGGCGGTTAATCACATAGGTTATTGTTGCAACACAATGCGTTATATGCCATGACAAATTAACATCTAAATATCGCGTTGAACTCTCATTTCAGAAAGTAAACACAATGGCTGATGGGAAACGAGACAAAGCTTAGATGGGAAACAAGACAAAATAGACAAACAATGCTTAGGGTGCGCCACACGCACGTCTGAGGCGCCTAGGAAACCCCGACATGTCTTTTGTTACTCTAACAGGAGCTTGTTTAATTTATGGAGCTTGTAGTCACCAGAATATCTTCCGAGAGTCCTAATTTAGTTTGTAAGATAGTTCCCAAAAATATATCAAGAATTGCGAGATCTCGCTCGTTCAAATTAAGCATGTAGCAGCACAGGAAAATACAGGACAAAACATATTACCATGAAGTTGAAATGCATCGAGCCCGTTTGGCACAATTTTATGAAATGACTTGTCCACATCGGAACCATTTTTTTCTAGTCTAAACATGTCTTACACCAGTTCAGAACATTTTTTTATAAATTTTATATTTGTCGTTACACAAAAAGCCTTTTCTCGATTGAAAACATATTGCGTTAACCTAATAAAATACAATTAATGTGAAGCCCTCGTCCCAAAAAAATAAAAGTCTGAGTTCTGACTAGAAATATTTCTGGAAACTCTTAAAAATAAAAATCATCTATATCTTATACTTGGAATAAGGTACATAATTAGGTGATACTGTAATCACGGTATACGGTATTACGGAAATATTTACTGACTGCGCACATCTAGTAAAATAAGGTAGATTCTTACTAAATGTAACTTAGCCAAAACATAATTTCACTAAACCTGGAGCTTAAAACGACTTTACTGAAAGCATATCTGACTATCATATTCTGGATATGCCAAATCTAGTCTGCACACTTAGAGTTTGTAGGGACCTGTCCCCTGTAGAGGAAAAAAGCATGTAAGTGAATATTAGATCACTGAATGAATACTAAACATCAAATTTAGGTATTTACAATAAAGGCGTAAAAAAATTCTTACAGTTAAAAACATTAAGAGACAACATTTTTGTCCCGTTGTCTGTCAGCACTCCTGTGAAAGAATTGGACCTGAATTCCACGTTCCGCCTCCAATTAAAGAAAATAGTGGCGAAAAGCACTGTGGGTTGAGCTCTGCTTGACCATGTTGATAAGATACTCATTTTTGCGAAAGTTTTCTTTAAGTGTCGGAAAGTCCCACAGATAAATAAAATTATTAGTTAGAAATCTTGAGCAGCGAAATTGAACGTTGTTTTCAGAAAGCAAACGTTTTATTTACTGAAACATATAAACTTAATAAAATTTTGCAGTAATAAAATTATTGCAATTAATTTCATTTTGCTAAGCTTTGTAATAAAATAGAAGGCTATCTAAAAACTCCAAAATAGCAACATGATTCAACCGGTAGACAGCATTCACCGTTCGTACGGACAAAAACGAGCTGTATTTACTTATTGTAAAGAATATGACTTCTCCAAAGCGCTGTTATAATACGGACTCATGATAATGTTCATTAATGCAATGAACAGGAAGAAGCATCGAAGTATTTTGTTAATAAATGTAACAAACGAGGCATATTCCAAATGGAAATCGAATATATATTGAAGAACTTGTGCGAGTCGAAAATATGGTTTCACCGTTAAAGCAATATTATTTGGATATGCTCCGTCAAACTCGTTCTTTCGTTCAAGTACAATGTGATAAGCGGTCTAAGTTGATGTCTGTTATGTCCACGCAAATGCTTTTTATAGCAAAGCTGCAGTCCTTATGGGCCTTTGATTCATTTTAAATAATCGCTGGTTCATAAAGTTATGGTAGGAAACTGATGGACACGTGCTGAATCAAGCGCGCGAATTTCGTCGACCAAGGACGCAAGATCCTGCTGGTTGTATGGAGCTGCAGTGACCTAGATTGGGCCCTACCAAGGTTTCTCGTGTTCCCATTGTGGCTTACCTTTGTGTAAGACATGCTAAGACATTTATTCTCTCGCCTTCCATATCTGCGCATTATTTCCTTCGTATAACTCACGAACTTCTTTTTCCGTCTAGTGTCGCCAGTGTTTTTCAATACGGTGGATTCCATTCCACCTTTGGACCGCTTTTTAAGCACGCAGGTGCATTTGTGGGCCAATGGCTGATTGACCCACCAAGCATGTAATATTCAGAGACAGTCAGCACTAAAGATTACCTTGAGCTTGTTTGTAGCGTTACCTTTCCTCTTACGTTTATTGTAAAACCCCGCTTAGCTCTTCTGAGTTACTGTAGTTCAAAAGGGGCCCTCGAAATAAAAAGGGTTTAAAGGTGGGGCACATATTGTGTACATTAAATATAAATTTATGGTAAAAATATAAAGAGTGCATAGCTTTCACTTAGTAGAAATGAGAATTATATAAAAGCTGGTGTACCAAGACAACGAAAAGCTTATCGTGAAATCTGTGATATGAGTAATATAGCAAATCTGTGATATTTCATAGTGCTCAAATCTACGTCTCCACATTATTAACGAGAAACGTTCTTCGGCTAGTTTTTCCGTATTTCGTGAAGCCGGGTTAGGTGAAGCCGAATTTCGTTTTCCCGCTGGATTTAGCGGAACAATAGAAGTTACATGACCTCAAAACCAATTCAGCTCATAATGCAACAAGCGCGCATTATGGGACATCAGAGACCTACACACAAATTTAGTTTCTCCCCGAAATTTAGCGGGGAAGATGAATAGGTGTACCTGTTTGATGTCCCTAAATGCAACGCGCGCAGTGTTACAATTGATGTCAAGTGACGTTATTCTGCTGGTACATGGTTGAAAAACAACGACCACGCTGGACGCGATGCTGCCCTGCGGGCCAACAGGCGGTTGGAGTGACGACGCCCAGGGGGTTGATAAACTGGCCGAAGAAGTCCTCCAGCTTGTGCGACTTCGGATTCAAGACCAGCAGCATTTCGATGCTGGCCGCTATAACCTTCGTCGTCGAGACGTTCACTTCCAGCCCTGAAACAGGGTGTGGGTGTGGAAGCCCATTTCGAAACCTACCGAAACGGTAGTTCTAGAAAAGCTACCGAAACGGTACTTCGGACCATGCAACGTACGACGTCGCCTCCGGTAGCTCAACTACGAAGTGGTGCCTGACGGACTGGAAACATCATCACGACGCCGAACACGACCCGATGTGGTTTATGTTTTTCGACTCAAGCCGTTCTACATTCGGTATGACTGTGGACTTTTTATGTTCCAGGTGATTTCTTTTAGTTGACAATTATTATATTTAGTTTTGGTTACATCTGAACGATGCGTTTTTAAAGGGGGCACTAATGCTTATAATGCAATTAAATGCGAAGTTGCAAGCGAGCTGAACAAGAATGATGAAAATAATCCCTGGAGAAGGGGAACAAGAAGGACAAAGGACAAACACAAATCTCCAAACACCACTGGTGAGCGACCGAAAAAAATCCGCCTGGTCCGGGTATCGAACCCGGGACCTCTCCATTACAGGTGGAGCGCTCTACCAACTGAGCTAACCAGTGGTTAGACGTCAGTAGAGCAAACGGGTTTTATCCCGTTTGCTCTGCACGATTTTTTCGGTCGCTCACCAGTCACCTAGCTGTGTTTGGAGATTTGTGTTTGTCCTTTGTCCTTCTTGTTCCCCTTCTCCAGAGATTATTTTCGGCACTAATGCCACGTGCATGAATGCGAAGATAGCGTGTCCGTTCATCTAGAAGTTTCGCGCATACTCTTATACCGAGCGTAAAAGATAAGGAGGCCAGAATGATGCCCTGTCAGTCTCGCTTTAGCACTTTTCCGATCATTCTAGGTCGAATATTCGGGATCGCAAGCATAGTAGATAAAGAGTCGTGTTTTAAAAGTGGCGCAAGGTGCGCATCTGCATAAGGCACGTGCAACGTGCAGCCCTTATGAAGATCATGGCGGCAAAGCGCAGCACTGAGCTAGGTTTCAGATGCCAAGTTCTTCCCATAAGGGGCAAGCGGCATGTGCCTCGAGCATTTTAACAACAATGAATGGCGGAACTTTTGAGTTATTTAGACACTTTACTTTCTTGACGTGTGACGTTTTTTTTTTTTTTTTTTCAGAGGTTCCTTCCCATTAAACCTTTAGTTCATTTTGTTTTCTTCTACATTATTGTCCGTCACTCGTGAATGTATTTACAGAATCGGCGGGCCGTGCTGCTGGCTCCTTTCGGGAGCAGCGGCAAAGCGAGAGCCCAAGAGAAGGTGCAAGGTGCAAGCCGCGAGGCGCGAGTATGACGAAGAACGGAAATGAGGGTGCCAGTGTACCGGCACGCTCACAAGGGCCTTCACTTGACTGGGTGAACAATTGCTCTAAGCTATACACTTGTTTGTTATTGGCCTGACCGGACTCTTCTCTTTGAATTTCACCCTTGAAAAACGGGACACGCTTCTGTTGTTCAGACCCGATCGTCCAAGCGCTCGAAGAAATATGTATGGAGATGCCAGTAGCGTTAAGAAAGTCTGCCTAGCATTATGTCCCTGCAAAGGCCTGGCATGTAGAGGAATCGCTGCTTACGTGATCCCCCTGCCCAATGCACTCGGCATCGTACGGAGCTTGTTGTCTGAGACCAACCGGCTGCAAGACGAAGGCAGTGCTGCTCTTCTCGAACAGTCGCTCCTCCAGCCACTGCTGTCTCAATAGCTGCATTTCCTGCTAAGCTGACGCTTGACCCGGTGTCCAGGAGTGCGCGAAAGATTCTGTCTCATATGCGAAGCTTCAGATGCGGCTCTTTTCCACCGGCTGCTGCAGCTACCTGCACTGACATGTAGACGCCTGCCGGTGCGGCGTCTACTGCCTGCAGTTTCCCGGACAACTCGCTTGCATATGCCCGGGCTCGTTGCAGCGAAAACAGCGAGGTCAGCCCCGGCCCCGGCGTGCGCTCGTGGTACACTGGCGTAACATATGTCCCACGCCCCCTCACCGGTGACACTGTAGCTGGCGATCATAGCTGTTTTCTTGGGGCACGGCCTGCTGTCGGATTGGGCTGCCGAAACTGCCGAAACCCATGTGGAACGGTGCTACGCTGTGCGCCGCGACAGCACCGAGTTGGTCCCTGTGGTACGAAGGTTGCAGGGCCGCCGGATGCAGGCACCAGGGGTACGCGTTTGGAGCAGCGAGGGTGGGCGTGGTCCAGGCTGCTATACTCTGATCCGTCACCGGAACTGGACGAGTCACTGGCGTCGCCGTTCGGCTTTGGAACACCAAGTCCCGGGCCACTTGGTTTGAAGGTTGGGGAGGGGGTACGTATTGAAGACGTCGCCACACGCGCTCCATTAATCCATCGGCAGCGTCGGCGAGTTTCTTGAGCGTGGCGAAGGTCCTTCCTTCAACGAGATCCCGGAACTGCGGGTGCATCTGTCGGAGTACCCTCTCCACCTTCTGCCCATCTGTCACAGGCTCGCCGATCCTGTCGTAGTAACTTCTATTGACATATATGAACTGCTTCATGTTTTCCTCGGGGTGATGAGTTCGTTTCCGCAGTTCCTCTTTCAGTCGCTTCTTCTTGTCCAACGGCGCAAACTGACTATGGAACGCGGTGACGAAGCTGCCCCAGCTCGTAAACTCCTCCGCGAAGCGAAACCACAGCTTGGCACTTCCGTCGAGAACTGCGGGAACGACACGGCTGATGCGATCCTCTGGCTTGACACCGTGGATTAGGCAGTAACTCTCGAGCTTCTCTATGAATTCTTCTGGTGACTGTAGATCTCCAAAGCCAGAGAACCTGGGAAGCTGGGTGGAGATCCACAGGGCATGCATGGAATCTAGATCGGGCGCTCTGTTGGTCGCAGTAACGGCTGGCGTTACCAACGGAGAGGGTAACAAGTGCTGTGGCGACAAGGGCTGAGGCAACAAGGGCTGAGGCAACAAAGGCTGCAAGGGCTGAGGCAGCTCAGGGTCGAGCTCACCCTCAGCAAGTTCGATGGGCGCGGCAATCAAGAGCTCGCGTATGTGGGCGGCGATCTGTTCCCGATGGAGCGCTGAACCATCCGTTTGCTGCATCATCGTACGGAGAAAGTCCGGCGGCACGAAAAGCGGTCGATGAGACATCTTAATATCAAGGACGAGCCCCCAGTTGTCAGGTTCCAACGTCTCTTAAACACTTGCTCTACGACACCCGTAAATCGTGGCCGCTCATTCAAACCGCCAGAACCAACAACCCTCGAGCTACTTCTTCTTTCTCCTCAACTCGGCGGCTCGGCTGTGCATGACAACGGTCACCGAGTCTCGTCGGCCAAACCCATACCTTACAATATATATATATATATATATATATATATATATATATATATATATATATATATATATATATATATATATATACAGGGTGCTTCTGAGAACGCAGGCCAAATCGCTCCTGCGAAAACTACTCATCGCAACAAAAAAAGGCTTGTGGCGTTTTGGTCCTAGGCCGGGGGCACATTTGGGAAAATTATTAAAGTCCGGGATAATTAAGTTGTTAATTATTTTTGTGTAATTAACTTTTTTTTAATATTGTGTTTAAGGGCATGGTTTAAATTAGAAAATTGCTCAGCATCATCGAATAACACTAAATCAACAAATTGCAGAACGATAGAAGGCACGCGAAGCATTTTACGGCTTTCTGAAAAACCGCACAAATTCGACGGGTTTTTAAGTTTCGATTTGCTATCGGAGCGCATCTCGACCCCGGCGGCACCGCGCCCCGTGGAGAGATAGTGCAACCAGCCTCTGCTGCGTCGCGCGATGACGGCGCAGCAGAGGTTGGTTGCACTATCTCTCCACGGGGCGCGGTGCCGCCGGGGTCGAGATGCGCTCCGATAGCAAACAGAAACTTAAAAATCCGTCGAAGTTGTGCGGTTATTCAGAGAGCCGTAAAATGCTTCGCGTGCCTTCTATCGTTCCGCAATTTGTTGATTTAGTGTTTTTCAATGATGCTGAGCAATTTTCTAATTTAAACCATGCCCTTCAACACAATATTAAAAAAGTTAATTACGCAAAAATAATTAAAAACTTAATTATCCCGGACATTAATCATTTTCCTACATGGGCCCCTGGACCAGGACCAAAACGCCACACTCATTTTTGCGTTGCGATGAGTAGTTTTCGCAGGAGCGATTTTGCCTGCGTTCTCTGAAACACCCTATATATATAAATATATATATATATATATATATATATATATATATATATATATATATATATATATATATATATATATATATATATATATATATATGTGTGTGTTACTTTTTTTCTCGCGTCGCGTTTTCTTTGCACAATTCTTTTAGCCAGAATACATTTCGTTAGAGTTATATGCACTGGTTTTGAGTTTTAAGCCTCTAAATATGCCAAAGAAGAGCAAATGTCGACGGCGGGTTTATGGGTTAAATTGACGATTGTCGTGTGTCGCGTTTTTTAATCACTCTTAATCTTAAAGTATTCAGAATAGAGATTCTATATTTTTGTATTGTGATATATATGCAAGTCTGTAAAACGACATTCCAACTACTATTTATTATTCGTCGATCCAACCTTTGTAAAAATCCCCAAACATGCCTCCGCGAACAACTGTGACCTAAACTGCGGATTTTTGTTTTAGTCGACTGTGTTTAGTATCGCTTTTAAAATGATGTCACGTGTACAACCTTTCGTTGCCTTCCACATTATGCAAAGTTTGTGTCTTAATTAAGTACGAGTACTGATAAATAAATTATGAAACAGAAGTTTTCACTTTTTGTTCAGTTTCAGCAGCTGTATAAAAAAAAAACATTTTGTTTTTCTTAAAACCCACCAGTTACTTGCAGAGTAAAATAAAAACGTAAAAAATAAAGAGTGGCGAAAATGAATAAAAATTATTCTGTTGTGTTATCAACATGAATTTCGCATTAAAAATATAAAATTTCGCATTTAAAAATCTAGGCTTCCAAGAGAAAGTGTATTTTACACGGATGTTTTACAATATTATACTTTGACATTGCTATCATAGTATAGATTATGTAGCGCATAGGGTGCAATGATTGGAGGGGCTTGAGGCCTCTCCAGTCATGGCACCGGCGGGAATTTTCTGAAACTCGCTTTCGGCAGTTGCGATTTTATAGAGTGTTTAGACGTTTGGAATTGAAAACTTGTTATTAAACGCCTAACGACATCAATGTCTTTTATATGATTATTTATTAAACGACATTTGCTTTTTTCTTAGCATATTTAGAGGCTTAAAACTCAAAACCAGTGCATATACCTCTAACGGAATGTATTCTGGCTAAAAAAGAATGTAACAAAAAAACGCGACGCGTAAATATTTTTTTTTTATATACGGCGTGCTGAAATAGACCGAAAAGGGAAACGTTCTCTGTTTCATAATTTATTTCTCAGTAGTCGCACATGAAAAAGACAACAACTTTGCTTAATTTGAAAGGCAATGAAAGGTTCTAGATGTGGTTTTATTTTAAAAGCAATACTAAACATAGTCGACAAAAACAAATCTGCAGTTATGGTCACAGTTGTTCGCGGAGGCATTTTTGGGGATTTTTACAGAGATTGGACCGATGAATGATAAATAGTAGTTGGAATGTCGTTTTACAGACGTGCATATATATATAACAACAAGAAAATAAAGAAGCTCTCTTTTCGATACTCTGAGATTGAGACTGGTTCAAAAACGCCACACACGGAAATCGGAATTTAACCCATAAACTCACCACCGGCATTTAATCTTTTTTAGCATATTTAGAGACTTAAAACTCAAAACTAGTGCATACACCTCTAACGGGATGTATTCTGGCTAAAAAAAAGGTGTAATAACAACGCGACGCGAGAAAAAGAAAAAAATTAAAAATGTTTTTTTTTTTATATATACATACAGCGTGCTGAAATTGAACAAAAAGTGAAAACATTCTCTGTTTCCTGCTTTATTTCTCAGTTCTCGTACATGATAAAGACACACACTTTACTTAATTTGGAAGGCAATGAAAGGTTCCACACGTGGTAATATGTTTAAAGCAATAATAAACATAGCCGCCTCAAAAAAAAAGAAAAAAAGATCCGCAGTTTAGATTACAGTTGTTTGCGGAGGCAAGTTTGGGGATTTTTACAAAAATTGGTGCGACGAACAATATATAGTAGTTATAATGTTGTTTTACCTACTTGCATATGTATCACAATAAAAAATAAATATACCCTCTCTTTTTGAATACTTTGAGATTGAGAGTGATTCAAAAACGCCAAACACTACAATCGTCAAAACCTCGACGCTCTTTCCAGCTTTTTTTAGATTTTTTTTCTCAAAAACTAAACTTGTCAGGACATTAAAATAAAAAGGATTTTTCTTCTTGGAACATGCGCCACGAAATATAAAAAGTTGAAGCAAAATAAAAAAATACGACTGCACCTTGTTGCCTGAATCCTAAGGAAACCGCCCATCAAAATTCCTCAAAAGAGAAGGAGGAGTAAAGGAGGGGAGGAGGAGAGGGTACGGATGAGGAGGAAGGGCATACCTTCCGCTCCTTACCCTCCCCTCCTCCTCCTCAAGGGCTAGGCTCTAATTCGGCATTACAGTGAGGTGTAAACGTCTTTAATTTTTTATCGCGTTTGTAGTTCATTTTGGGGGTATTAACTGATACATTCAAGAGTGCACGGGAAATGTATTTCTACGATACAGTCTTGTCTCGGTAATATGCACCCCGTTAATATAAATACTTCGCTATATGGAAACCATATTCGGGGGCAAACTAGAAGAATACATGCATTTTTTGTCTCGTTATTATGAAAATCTAAGATTATGGATTTTTTTTATGAGAATGGAGGAGTCTACATTAGCAAGACATCAGTGTACAAGCATTGAGTTTATATATTTTATCGTATTGAAGGTGTACTAGAGGTGTACTTACAACTACCATACTTTTCGTGAATACTTCAAAATGTGTTAAATGTGTATTTAAACAACACACAACGTACACTTGAAATACATTTAAATGCATTTCTGCATATATTACACGTATTTATTTTTGCTAAGGGACGTGAAGTCAGGTGAGCAACGATGTAACAGAAGAGAAGAGGTGACGAGGAGGAAAGCTGTGATGTTTGCCTGATGCTGTCCAAACAGAAAACGGACTGCTGGACTTCAACGTCCACTTCATATTTCTGCGAAGTGCCCCCTCTCGCGTTTTGCAGTACAGCATCCTGTGAAGGCACCCTTTCAGGCTGCAATGTACGTGTCTAGGTCGTGTAGAATATCCTGCACAGATCTCGCTTCGGAGTACTCCGAATAAGTCGGCGTCGGAACGCCGAACCGCGGGTGGGGCACAGACGTAAGCGCGGGGTTCGTCGACCCTGGGGCCGAACTCATTTTTCTAAAAAGAACATCTCGAATATTGCAGTCATGACGCGCCTCTGCAACCTTCTTGTGCGCCTACCGCCGGAGTCGGGGGCGAAGTCCCGACGTGGAGCGCTACTGCTGCTTTTGCCTACGCACTTGTGCCAACTTCCGCGCCGGTGACGACATTGGACACTGACTGGACTCCGGTCGAGAGTGGGATATTTCGTTCCTGGATATGGACATGAATAAACGTTAAAGTTGCTGATGTTAAAGGGAGCAATGGAAACAAATCGTCAAAAATGATCAAAACGAAAGGCTGGAAATTGCCATTCGTGGGACTTCCCTGGAGCAAACACAGGCAACGACAAAGCGATTGGCCCCCATGTGAGACGCCACTTAATGTGGATTGCTGGTTATCGTGCCCGACCTTGCAGTGCTCCGGAGGCTCTCTGAAAAACCGCGCCAAGAAACACCGCCATGAAAAAAGGCATAACGATCCCTAGACGAAAAAATAAAAGTTATATATTTTTGCTTCATTATTTGACTTTGACATTTTTATGCAGTCCTGTGCAGGCAAGGGTTAGTGACAACAACACTAGGTTATGAAGAGGAACAAATACACCACTTGGAACGCCAGGCGTGGGCCTATATTGTCTCGTCATTGGCAATAATTGGTCACAATATTGTACTGACCTATTTATATTTTATAATTATCATACTCGAATAGAGACAATAAGAAGGTTTTATACTTCATCTAACTTTTTTAAAATGCTAACGACCCACGAATTGAGTTAGCGCCATAAAAAATGATACCTAAAACCACTTTACTGGCACTAGTTTAGTTTTTCTTGTTTCGTCCTTAGATTTTGATACTAGTCAGTAGCCCCATCCAGGCAGGGGGCAGTGACAAACACACTGCGGCATAATGCAGCACTTACACCCCATTGAGAATGCCAGATATGAACCTATATTCGCCAGTCTTTGGCAATAATTAAACAACATATTGCACTGGCTTTGTAATTCCAGAAAGTCCAACCTAAAATAATGCGATTTATTTTTATGCGCCCCCCTTCACTAGACATTAAGGACGACTTTGGTTTGATACCATATAATAAATTTATTAACCTTCAATATATTGTGAATTTTTGTATCCTGTCACTTTTAAACGCTGGGATTAATTAACTATATTTTAAAAATAGTCGTTATTTTTCATGATAGAACGCAATGGCATTTTGTAGTGCTGTCAAGTGTCAAGTGGTCAAAGTAGAAATTTTAAATAATCGGAGGGTTCACTGGAGAAGTCAAAAACACGAATCAGCAGAAACTCAAATATTTTGATTTCGACATTCCGCTTCACAAAATAAGGTAATGAAAACTTATGGAATTTTTAAATATATAACGAATTCGCTTTTTTTTTATACTGTGATATTTTGTGGCGAATATAAATTTATAACTCGAAACGATATTTTATATATTAACACGTATGAAGCATGTCACTCATCTTAACACAAATATAATTAACTTTCTTCGAAACAATGAGAAAAGATAGAGCAAATAAATAAAAAAAACATACAAATCTTTAGAAGACGCACTTCAGCTCCTTCAGAGTTGCAGACAGACAGTATAAAAAATTCGACATGATCTAACATTTGAATGTCAAGCAGCGCTGTTGCATTTTCACCTTTGCGTCAGTAGGAACCTTCGAATGAAACAATGCCTTAGAATACGGCCATCAGGCTAGACTCTCGTAAAATATGTGAAAAGATCAACCTTATGAAAAATGGCATGTCTACATTAAGTTGAGGTATGTTGGCGGTTAATCACATAGGTTATTGTTGCAACACAATGCGTTATATGCCATGACAAATTAACATCTAAATATCGCGTTGAACTCTCATTTCAGAAAGTAAACACAATGGCTGATGGGAAACGAGACAAAGCTTAGATGGGAAACAAGACAAAATAGACAAACAATGCTTAGGGTGCGCCACACGCACGTCTGAGGCGCCTAGGAAACCCCGACATGTCTTTTGTTACTCTAACAGGAGCTTGTTTAATTTATGGAGCTTGTAGTCACCAGAATATCTTCCGAGAGTCCTAATTTAGTTTGTAAGATAGTTCCCAAAAATATATCAAGAATTGCGAGATCTCGCTCGTTCAAATAAAGCATGTAGCAGCACAGGAAAATACAGGACAAAACATATTACCATGAAGTTGAAATGCATCGAGCCCGTTTGGCACAATTTTATGAAATGACTTGTCCACATCGGAACCATTTTTTTCTAGTCGAAACATGTCTTACACCAGTTCAGAACATTTTTTTATAAATTTTATATTTGTCGTTACACAATATGTAAGCAGCACACAAGCAATAATTGGGTATTTTGGAAAAAGTACAACTAAAGTACAAGCCTTTTCTCGATTGAAAACATATTGCGTTAACCTAATAAAATACAATTAATGTGAAGCCCTCGTCCCAAAAAATAAAAGTCTGAGATCTGACTAGAAATATTTCTGGAAACTCTTAAAAATAAAAATCATCTATATCTTATACTTGGAATAAGGTACATAATTAGGTGATACTGTAATCACGGTATACGGTATTACGGAAATATTTACTGACTGCGCACATCTAGTAAAATAAGGTAGATTCTTACTAAATGTAACTTAGCCAAAACATAATTTCACTAAACCTGGAGCTTAAAACGACTTTACTGAAAGCATATCTGACTATCATATTCTGGATATGCCAAATCTAGTCTGCACACTTAGAGTTTGTAGGGACCTGTCCCCTGTAGAGGAAAAAAGCATGTAAGTGAATATTAGATCACTGAATGAATACTAAACATCAAATTTAGGTATTTACAATAAAGGCGTAAAAAAATTCTTACAGTTAAAAACATTAAGAGACAACATTTTTGTCTCGTTGTCTATCAGCACTCCTGTGAAGGAATTGGACCTGAATTCCACGTTCCGCCTCCAATTAAAGAAAATAGTGGCGAAAATCACTGTGGGTTGAGCTCTGCTTGACCATGTTGATAAGATACTCATTTTTGCGAAAGTTTTCTTTAAGTGTCGGAAAGTCCCACAGATAAATAAAATTATTAGTTAGAAATCTTGAGCAGCGAAATTGAACGTTGTTTTCAGAAAGCAAACGTTTTATTTACTGAAACATATAAACTTAATAAAATTTTGCAGTAATAAAATTATTGCAATTAATTTCATTTTGCTAAGCTTTGTAATAAAATAGAAGGCTATCTAAAAACTCCAAAATAGCAACATGATTCAACCGGTAGACACTATTCACCATTCGTACGGACAAAAACGAGCTGTATTTACTTATTGTAAAGAATATGACTTCTCCAAAGCGCCGTTATAATACGGACTCATGATAATGTTCATTAATGCAATGAACAGGAAGAAGCATCGAAGTATTTTGTTAGTAAATGTAACAAACGAGGCATATTCCAAATGGAAATCGAAGATATTATTGAAGAACTTGTGCGAGTCGAAAATATGGTTTCACCGTTAAAGCAATATTATTTGGATATGCTCCGTCAAACTCGTTCTTTCGTTCAAGTACAATGTGATAAGCGGTCTAAGTTGATGTCTGTTATGTCCACGCAAATGCTTTTTATAGCAAAGCTGCAGTCCTTATGGGCCTTTGATTCATTTTAAATAATCGCTGGTTCATAAAGTTATGGTAGGAAACTGATGGACACGTGCTGAATCAAGCGCGGGAATTTCGTCGACCAAGGACGCAAGATCCTGCTGGTTCTATGGAGCTGCAGTGACCTAGATTGGGCCCTACCAAGGTTTCTCGTGTTCCCATTGTGGCTTACCTTTGTGTAAGACATGCTAAGACATTTCTTCTCTCGCCTTCCATATCTGCGCATTATTTCCTTCGTATAACTCACGAACTTCTTTTTCCGTCTAGTGTCGCCAGTGTTTTTCAATACGGTGGATTCCATTCCACCTTTGGACCGCTTTTTAAGCACGCAGGTGCATTTGTGGGCCAATGGCTGATTGACCCACCAAGCATGTAATATTCAGAGACAGTCAGCTCTAAAGATTACCTTGAGCTTGTTTGTAGCGTTACCTTTCCTCTTACGTTTATTGTAAAACCCCGCTTAGCTCTTCTGAGTTACTGTAGTTCAAAAGGGGCCCTCGAAATAAAAAGGGTTTAAAGGCGGGGCACATATTGTGTACATTAAATATAAATTTATGGTAAAAATATAAAGAGTGCATAGCTTTCACTTAGTAGAAATGAGAATTCTATAAAAGCTGGTGTACCAAGACAACGAAAAGCTTATCGTGAAATCTGTGATATGAGTAATATAGCAAATCTGTGATATTTCATAGTGCTCAAATCTACGTCTCCACATTATTAACGAGAAACGTTCTTCGGCTAGTTTTTCCGTATTTCGTGAAGCCGGGTTAGGTGAAGCCGAATTTCGTTTTCCCGCTGGATTTAGCGGAACAATTGAAGTTACATGACCTCAAAACCAATTCAGCTCATAATGCAACAAGCGCGCATTATGGGACGTCAGAGACCTACACACAAATTTAGTTTCTCCCCGAAATTTAGCGGGGAAGATGAATAGGTGTACCTGTTTGATGTCCCTAAATGCAACGCGCGCAGTGTTACAATTGATGTCAAGTGACGTTATTCTGCTGGTACATGGTTGAAAAATAACGACCACGCTGGACGCGATGCTGCCCTGCGGGCCAACAGGCGGTTGGAGTGACGACGCCCAGGGGGTTGATAAACTGGCCGAAGAAGTCCTCCAGCTTGTGCGACTTCGGATTCAAGACCAGCAGCATTTCGATGCTGGCCGCTATAACCTTCGTCGTCGAGACGTTCACTTCCAGCCCTGAAACAGGGTGTGGGTGTGGAAGCCCATTTCTAAACCTACCGAAACGGTAGTTCTAGAAAAACTACCGAAACGGTACTTCGGACCATGCAACGTACGACGTCGCCTCCGGTAGCTCAACTACGAAGTGGTGCCTGACGGACTGGAAACATCATCACGACGCCGAACACGACCCGATGTGGTTTATGTTTTTCGACTCAAGCCGTTCTACATTCGGTATGACTGTGGACTTTTTATGTTCCAGGTGATTTCTTTTAGTTGACTATTATTATATTTAGTTTTGGTTACATCTGAACGATGCGTTTTTAAAGGGGGCACTAATGCTTATAATGCAATTAAATGCGAAGGTGCAAGCGAGCTGGACAAGAATGATGAAAATAATCCCTGGAGAAGGGGAACAAGAAGGACAAAGGACAAACACAAAATCCGCCTGGTCCGGGTATCGAACCCGGGACCTCTCCATTACAGGTGGAGCGCTCTACCAACTGAGCTAACCAGTGGTTAGACGTCAGTAGAGCAAACGGGTTTTATCCCGTTTGCTCTGCACGATTTTTTCGGTCGCTCACCAGTCACCTAGCTGTGTTTGGAGATTTGTGTTTGTCCTTTGTCCTTCTTGTTCCCCTTCTCCAGAGATTATTTTCGGCACTAATGCCACGTGCATGAATGCGAAGATAGCTTGTCCGTTCATCTAGAAGTTTCGCGCATACTCTTATACCGAGCGTAAAAGATAAGGAGGCCAGAATGATGCCCTGTCAGTCTCGCTTTAGCACTTTTCCGATCATTCTAGGTCGAATATTCGGGATCGCAAGCATAGTAGATAAAGAGTCGTGTTTTAAAAGTGGCGCAAGGTGCGCATCTGCATAAGGCACGTGCAACGTGCAGCCCTTATGAAGATCATGGCGGCAAAGCGCAGCACTGAGCTAGGTTTCAGATGCCAAGTTCTTCCCATAAGGGGCAAGCGGCATGTGCCTCGAGCATTTTAACAACAATGAATGGCGGAACTTTTGAGTTATTTAGACACTTTACTTTCTTGACGTGTGATGTTTTTTTTTTTTGTTTTTTTTCAGAGGTTCCTTCCCATTAAACCTTTAGTTCATTTTGTTTTCTTCTACATTATTGTCCGTCACTCGTGAATGTATTTACAGAATCGGCGGGCCGTGCTGCTGGCTCCTTTCGGGAGCAGCGGCAAAGCGAGAGCCCAAGAGAAGGTGCAAGGTGCAAGCCGCGAGGCGCGAGTATGACGAAGAACGGAAATGAGGGTGCCAGTGTACCGGCACGCTCACAAGGGCCTTCACTTGACTGGGTGAACAATTGCTCTAAGCTATACACTTGTTTGTTATTGGCCTGACCGGACTCTTCTCTTTGAATTTCACCCTTGAAAAACGGGACACGCTTCTGTTGTTCAGACCCGATCGTCCAAGCGCTCGAAGAAATATGTATGGAGATGCCAGTAGCGTTAAGAAAGTCTGCCTAGCATTATGTCCCTGCAAAGGCCTGGCATGTAGAGGAATCGCTGCTTATGTGATCCCCCTGCCCAATGCACTCGGCATCGTACGGAGCTTGTTGTCTGAGACCAACCGGCTGCAAGACGAAGCAGTGCTGCTCTTCTCGAACAGTCGCTCCTCCAGCCACTGCTGTCTCAATAGCTGCATTTCCTGCTAAGCTGACGCTTGACCCGGTGTCCAGGAGTGCGCGAAAGATTCTGTCTCATATGCGAAGCTTCAGATGCGGCTCTTTTCCACCGGCTGCTGCAGCTACCTGCACTGACATGTAGACGCCTGCCGGTGCGGCGTCTACTGCCTGCAGTTTCCCGGACAACTCGCTTGCATATGCCCGGGCTCGTTGCAGCAAAAACAGCGAGGTCAGCCCGGCCCCGGCGTGCGCTCGTGGTACACTGGCGTAACATATGTCCCACGCCCCCTCACCGGTGACACTGTAGCTGGCGATCATAGCTGTTTTCTTGGGGCACGGCCTGCTGTCGGATTGGGCTGCCGAAACTGCCGAAACCCATGTGGAACGGTTGCTACGCTGTGCGCGCGACAGCACCGAGTTGGTCCCTGTGGTACGAAGGTTGCAGGGCCGCCGATGCAGGCACCAGGGGTACGCGTTTGGAGCAGCGAGGGTGGGCGTGGTCCAGGCTGCTATACTCTGATCCGTCACCGGAACTGGACGAGTCATGGCGTCGCCGTTCGGCTTTGGAACACCAAGTCCCGGGCCACTTGGTTTGAAGGTTGGGGAGGGGGTACGTATTGAAGACGTCGCCACACGCGCTCCATTAATCCATCGGCAGCGTCGGCGAGTTTCTTGAGCGTGGCGAAGTCCTTCCTTCAACGAGATCCCGGAACTGCGGGTGCATCTGTCGGAGTACCCTCTCCACCTTCTGCCCATCTGTCACAGGCTCGCCGATCCTGTCGTAGTAACTTCTATTGACATATATGAACTGCTTCAGGTTTTCCTCGGGGTGTTGAGTTCGTTTCCGCAGTTCCTCTTTCAGTCGCTTCTTCTTGTCAAACGGCGCAAACTGACTATGGAACGCGGTGACGAAGCTGCCCCAGCTCGTAAACTCCTCCGCGAAGCGAAACCACAGCTTGGCACTTCCGTCGAGAACTGCGGGAACGACACGGCTGATGCGATCCTCTGGCTTGACACCCGTGGATTAGGCAGTAACTCTCGAGCTTCTCTATGAATTCTTCTGGTGACTGTAGATCTCCAAAGCCAGAGAACCTGGGAAGCTGGGTGGAGATCCACAGGGCATGCATAGAATCTAGATCGGGCGCTCCGTTGGTCGCAGTAACGGCTGGCGTTACCAACGGAGAGGGTACAAGGGCTGTGGCGACAAGGGCTGAGGCAACAAGG